>JAQIXQ010000036.1:0-86216 GCA_034700485.1 Pseudosinella alba
CCTCCTCCCATCCAGCTCCCCAGGGGGAAAGTAAAATAGGGAAGGGATTTAGGCGCAGGATAAGCTTGTTCGAGAAAATAATTAAGTGTTTTTTTTCAAACCCCCAGAAAAAAACAATCATAATCAAATAATCATAGATCATAACCATATTATATCATAGGATTACAAGTTGCAACTACAGGCCAAAACCAGCTAATCTAATACTTTAGCTAATGTACCGGCACTCGCTGTTGTGCATAAACCGGTAAAGTAAAGGGTGTTTTTATTTGCACATTGTTGAATTTTATGCGTGTATTGTTGCACCTTGCACGCATGCCTGCATACATGCTTGAATTTGAATTACTCATATTGAAATCGAAAGTCTAAAATACTTTAAAAGTAGAAGTAGCCAAACAGGTTGAAGATCAAGAAAAATAAATAGGTTTTTTGCGAACCCGATAGCCAACTTGCAGTTTCATTTTGCACCCACAACATCAACAATCAACAATGTAGCTAAACGGGACTTTTTTTTAGAAGTAGGTAAAGACATATTTTAAAATAGCACGTCCCATCCCCATCATGCCCTGTCCTGTTTTGCTCCTTTTTATTATTGTTCCATTATTCATTGGATTTTTTATTGCTAATCAAATCACTCTCAGCCCCAGCATGAATGAATCATCCACATCGAGTTCGTATTTTTAACTTGAGGACATTTTTAGGAATTGGATAGTTCATGATGCTGAGGAGGAGGATGAATGTGAAGACGGATAATAAGATGATTTTTATTTGTAAGACATACGAACGAAGAGATAGGACACTCGAGACTCGAGGCATTACCCCTTCTTCTGCCCAGCCAACATCATTTACTTGAACAGATTTCTTGTTCCTTATTTTTGGCCTTATGCTCTGTTAAGCGTTATATAACACGGGGGAGCCAAGTCAGAGCCTCTGCAAAATTTGAAATATATTATATAATGCTTTTGCTTTGCATTGAATTGGTTCCTATTGTTTGGCCATTGTTGTATGATGTTCATGCATTTAGCTTTAGCTTTTTTTATGAAGTTGATGATGATGATGGTGTTGGCGGATGGATAGTGTGACACGACATGATCATCGCATCAGCATTCCGCATGCACTACAGTACGACGACTTTGCCTCTTGTATCTTGGCCCACCTCGCTCAAAGATTGACCTAATTTCATCCTGATCTTGCATGGATCCACCCTTGTTAGGGGGGTTTGAAAATTATTTTTTTGAAATGAGAGAAAAACAGGTCTCTGCTATTATACTTTCAAACATTCAGGTACCTATCATGTAGGTACCTATATGTTCGTACGGTTTGCTTTATACATCAGAACTCATTCAATTTTTTCACTCATTTATTTACTTGCACTTTTTTATTTTTTTCGAAATTGCATCTATATTTTTTTATTCACTGAAGTATTATTTTTTTCTTTCAAATGATGATGGACTCTGATGGACGTTGATAATGATACTGTACTTTGGACATGATGGATGAAGCATGTTATGTTATTCGGAGACAAATGGCCAAGTCAAGTCACGTTATAGAAGTTAGTGACATGAGATGAAAAATAGCAACAAGCGATGCGATGTCATTTTATGCGATGAGATGATATTTCTTCCTACCAATATTCGTGTTGAACTATCCATGTCTACTATTTTTTTTATTAGATGTCTCTTTCCTTTTTTTTAAAAGTAAACAAATATTTTTTATGTGTTTATGAATAACACAGATCAAAAGAAATAGTATTATAAAAGCAAGGCTGTTGTCGTTTTCTTGATGTTGGGCTGGGATCTTGCGACATCCAAATCTAACTCCAATCCGCCGCCTCATCATCATCCTCAGAAAGTAATCTTTTAGAGATATAGCCTATATACTTGTTTTTGATGCATGTTGAATGATGCCCTCCTGTGACAACTACTTACGTACTTGCATGCAGTAATATGATATGATATGTTATTAACTTCCACATAATTATGCTTACAATTTTTTTTTTCGAAAAATATGGCACGGTCATTGGTCCTGCTCCGTTTCTGGTCTCTATTTATTTTTACTCCTGTGTAAGGTCAATCAAGTTATATGTCGAAATAGTTCTGATCTGATGTCTATTATAATTGATGAAGCCGGTAGTTAAATGTTATATGGCCCATGCCATTGTAGTTATTTTCCTAAGATGGTTTATGAATGACTGATGATGAGTAGCATGTCCACCTGTCCATTTTGCTACTTCTTCTTCGATATTCTTCGATAACTGCAATTAAGGGACCTGGGCTGGCGTTTGGCGTGGCATGGGCTGGCCTGACCGGGGATTGGGATTTGAATTGAGGTGTGTATGCGTGTATGCATGACATGCTCACTTAACGAATTAAAATATTGTTTTTACTTTTTTTTGGCATGAGCTTGATGTACAATGTATGTATGAAGCACATTATGATTTACTTACTTATATGATTTCTTAATTTCCTAACTAATTAAAGTAGACGCGGATGTGTTTGCATGCTTGGTGTGTATGTAGGTCTGCACGCAAACTTGAGCTATTTCGACATATCTCCAAACCAAAACCAAATCCAAGTTGTCCGACTTGATTCAGTGATTGATCATTATGGGAATACAGATGAGGGGATGACCGTTTAATAGATTGGCTTGATTTTAATGGATTTATACTTGGTTTGGTTGTTTGTGGAATGATATGATATGGCTATGCATATTATTATCTTAAGTTATCATATCATGAAATAAAAATTAAGCATGAAAAGTGCACTGAGTCAGACAAATAGTGCAGATCAAGCATAAGTAATATGTAACAATGTAATGCTTGGAGCTGCTTTTCTTATAGAAGACAGCATGGAGTGGAGTTAAGTCTCTAATTACTGGGCAGTTTCGCCAAGCTTTTTCCCAAGTGGTATGATTCACAGCAGCAAAATAATCTTTATACCAAATGACTATAATCTTTGGTATATGAATCAGTTGGATTATATAATGAATGACAATGTCCGAGATAATGTCACAGTCAATTAATTGCAGTAATTGTTACAGATCACCCAAGTTTCTGGGTCCATATTAATCCGGGAGTCGAAATTAAATTTTCATAATGACTCATATCATAATGAGATGACACTCACAAAGTAGCGTTTATCAATTTCCTATGTTAAAAATGTAATACTTGACAGTAGGCCTGAGTCATGTTATTTACAACACTTGACTATACAAACTGGAAGTAGACATGTGTCAAAAATATGCTTTTTAATCAAAAGGTATGATAATGAATTTTATGTATTTATCCAGCAATGAAATTTTATTCGCGTGCTTATTAATATGGCATGACTTGAACCAAAAGTTGTTGAAAATATATTCATTTTTTTTCTTCCCATGTCGGCAAAATTATTTTGCACCTGGAGATAGATCCTGGCTGGTTGGGTATTTAAAGCCTCCGACAATCCACGCTGAGATTCAGTCTTGCCATCATTCCATTGTCTCAGTGTAAACTGTAAACTTTCCAGACAGCAAGTTATATTCAATTCAAAGTCACCCGGTCATAGACGACGACGACGATGACATCGATACGGCTTCAGCTACTCCTCGTTATAATCATAAGCTGCACTTTGGGTGTTCAAGGGGATGATTGTATGTCAACTATTCGAAATGGAACAGTCATTGGAGCAAGGGCAGACACTTTGGATCCTTTGAAAAAGGTTTGCTCGTTTACTGGAGTACCCTACGCCTCCCCTCCATTGGGATCTTTAAGGTTCAAGGTAATGCCACTGCCAAGTTTTATTATTATGTCAGTGATTTTTCCGTTTGGAAGTTTGATAATTACATATTTTCTGAAAATAATTTTAATAAGCCTCCTCAACCGGCCGAAGCATGGGGCTCCATGAACGCTACGGAACTCCCAAACTGGTGCCCTCAGTTTGGGATAGCTCCGCCTGGCCATGCGATCGGTGAAGATTGTCTATATTTAAATATTTATCGCCCTGAAGTAAGTCATAACCTCTGCAACAATATTGATTACAGAACATTTTAACATGTTTTTATAAACGTTCGATGGATTTTGGTTATGTAATGCAGGTTGAGGATATATCCAATGCAAGTCTGCCAGTAATGATTTGGTAAGGCAATCCTTCCATTTTGCAAATCTAATTTTATGTTTTAGTAATTTCAATAATTTTTAATTATTATCCCGCATAAGGTTTCACGGTGGAGGTTTCACAAACGGAGACACCATGCATTTTTACAAGCCGACTAGGCTACTCGCCAGGGGTGATGTAGTCCTCGTGGTTGTACATTACCGATTAGGATTACTGGGTGAGAATTCCATGCATTTGTCTGCACGTTTTCTTCTCAATCGTCCATTAATTAACATGATTTGGAGTAATGTAACACGAAAATTTTTTAAATAGGTTTTTTGAGTACCGCAGATGAGGTCGCGCCAGGTATATAATATATAATATTAATATGAATTATGCTTGCATTCTATTGCAAACTTAGGGATCATGATGATGTAAAATGATATGACATTAATTGTTAGTTAATTAATTCAAGGAAATCTTGGTCTTAAGGATCAAGCGCACTCCATTAAATGGGTACATGAAAATATCAAAGCTTTCGGGGGAAATCCGGATCAAATCACAATTTTCGGGCAAAGTGTAAATTATTAACTTAATTTATTTACATTAAGGTGATAAGACTACTGCCATTCATGGTATAGAGTTGCAAAAGTAACGGTAATCCGAAATACAATTTTGCATTCCAGGCGGGTGGAGTATCGGTATCCCTACAAATATTAAGTCCTTTGAACAAAGGTAATTAAACATACTTATTTAGGAGCAAATTGATTTATATTAAGAATTTGAAAAAAAAAACCATTTCATCTTCTCAACTCCAGGCCTGCTTCATGGAGCCATAATCCAAAGTGGGACAGCGCTGGAATTCATAGATTCAAACCCACTGGAATCTGCAAAGCTCATGGCAAGTAGACTTGGCTGCCCAACCATTTCCAGCTCCGCGATAGTGAACTGCCTGAGGAACGTAAGTTGGGAGGAAATCATCCAGAAGCAGACTGACTTTGCTGCTGAAAGTACCATAAACATGACCATGCCTTTTGCCACAACTTCCCCAGTGGTGGAACCTAATCTTCCAGGAGCTTTCCTTACTCAGGAGCCATGGGAAATATTGAAAAATGGGGATGTAGACAATATTCCAGTCATGTTGGGAACAACCAAGCACGATGGTGGACCTGCCCTGGCTGGCTTGTACCTTAGTAGATATGGTCCGCTGAAGTTGGATCAAAATCCGGAATACATGAGAAATGACATTATCCCTGATATCCTAAAGTATTTCGAGGTGAAAGGGGATGAGGCGAATCGAGGTGTAGCTTCCACTATTGAAATGACTTATTTGTCTGGGGTAAACCGATCTAGCTGGATTGAGAGTATGCCGGGCCTGGTCGATGTAAAATCCTAAATTAATATTAATCATAGCAATAGCTTATCTATTTATGCCGCACTAATTATAAAATCATGATGAAAGAATGCATTTTTTTATGAATTTAACAGTTGATGACAGTATTTTCATTCAAAGCATCCTCACAACATACCGTCGACCTGTTGAGCAGGAGGGGTATGGAAGTATATCTTTACAACTTTGATCATCACAGTCAGAATTCCCTTTGGTCATTTTATTTCGGTGGAATTGATATGCCAATTGAGCACGGAGTTACACACGGCGATGGTAAAGCGTTGAATATTGAAATGATTTTAATTGCTACTTAATCTGAAGCAAATTAGTGATGTGATAAATGGCAAAAAAAATTATTGGTATTTCCCATAGATATGATTTATTTATTCGACACCCCAGCCAGCTTTAGTCCTCAAGACCAGTTGTTTTCGGAGAAATTAATTGATATGTGGATCAATTTTGCAAGATTTGGGTAAGTTTTAATTCTAATTTGGAAGTTCAGGTCTACTCCAAATCAGATGGGTTTGCTAATCTAATGAACTAATGGCCAATTCTTTCTCTGTTGAAGAAATCCTACTCCTTCGCCAAGTGATAGATATGATCAATGGCCCACTTACAATACAACAACGGAATCATTTATGAAGCTTAATGTGACCCCAACAGCAATGTCGGGATATCGTTCTACCTGGCGTCCCAATGGCTTCGAATGGAACTGAAATTTCTTTAAATGCAGCTTCATATTATTTTTCCACTACACTACAAGATTTCTAATTTAGGATAATTTTTTCTCTTCAATAAATTCACACAAATTGAAAAATGATTTTCAGAAAATTTTCATTTAATTTGATGTATGTAGTATGCAGTGCGTTAAAAGTGTTACATACCATACAACGGTTGCTTACCCTACGACGCCTGCCGAAATGCTCCAATCGAGTGATGAGCGATATCTACACGGTTCAGTCATAAACTAAAGTTGTACTCACTTTATGCAGTGAGCAGCACTTGACGGAGAAGGGTTAAATCAAATCAGTGTTTCCACATATAAATATATTTTGTTAAAAAGTATGCCAGTAAACATTGTGTAGATAAATGCTTGTAGATGGCTCATGAATACATTTTTATAAATCAGCGTAATAATATTAATCCAATTCATATTGTGCGGACTCGCATTGATAAAGCTTATCCCTTTGTTGAACAAACAGGTTTTCTATTCTATTCTCTATTTTTCTATTATTCAATTCGTCCTACAACGATAAGCTCCATGAAAGTAAGCATTTGATCAAAGGTACTTTATTATACATTTGTGCATCCCTTCACTTCAAAATTCAAACATTTGTCAATTTTTGCATACCATTCTTGACTGGTATTTTCTCCGTCATCCGCAAATTGAGATTAAACCTACCTATATGAAAGAAAACAGCCAGAAAACTAGAAATATTTTCTCAGATCGTCCAAACATACCATTTACCCTTTCTTGAAAAAGTGCTTATCTCCATATTCCATCCATCCATCCATATCCACATTATGATATTTCATTTATAATGGGCAATATAAAATGCTTAATGTAGGTAAATAAATCAATCAACCCTCGTAGGGAAAATAACCCGAAACAGTTAACCATTATACCTGTCAAACATATTTAAAAGCACGGAGAAAACATTTAAAGGGAGGAGAAAATTCTAGTCAGTATTTTTAGGCTGATTTTTTCTTCTGGAAATGAACTAACATGCAAATGGAGTGGTTGGGTTGGGGTTGTCGTTAGTCCCTGTTTCAAGTTTGTGAGACGAAAGCAACATAAAAAGCGAAACAAAATATGTATGGACGGAGGAAACGGTTGAAATTTCTCCCTCGAATTTCTCGATATATAAGAAAATAATATTCAATAAAAAATAAAAATAAAAAATAATTTTAAAATTGCATCTATAATAAAATTGACAATTGACATTCATCTCCTATGTCCATATTTTAGCATATGAAGTATAAACCATGCTCATGTCAAGCTCATGCACGGTTTTCTTGTGGGAAATGCCTTAAGTTTCATATCATCTAGGTCTTATCAATTATCCTTTTTTTATTCAATTTTAATCCGTTGTACTTCCCTCTCCTATCCCATGCAATAGTAGCAGGTTCGCCCTTTGTTTTTATATACTGTTACATGCATACTCGAAATGGTATAAAGGAGATTTTAACAGAAAAAAATATAAAAAGAATACAAATTGATATTTGATTGGATGAACTGATATATAAAATTTCCATTTCATATGCCACCGTCGTGGCGCAGTTATTAAATGTAGCCTGAAAATCATACCATTTATATAACATGCATGTGTATAAAATACCGACCTATAAAATGCCTACATGTAAGTATAATTATATGTAGGTTTACCTATCTTAACTATTCACTAACTAACTAACTCTCGCTGTGTAATAAATTATAAAAACATGCATTAACTTAAATGTACCTTACCTCTATACCACTAGCACATCGCGCATCGGATGCTTTCCTCTCCTGTTCTCCTACATTTAAATAAGTTACACCTTTGCATTTATCCTGACGTCTGAATTCTGATTATGAGTTTGCCTTTTCCTTTGCCTTGCTCATTTATGATATGAAAATGGAATGAACATGATATGGTTCACGATGGTTTACCTTTGCCATACCTTACCTTTAATTTTTTCCCGTAATGTAATGCAACACCGTTCTTGTTCTCCACATCCACTCGCGTTCCCAACAACGTGAATTCTCCTGAAATATAACAACATTTACTTACGTAGATCGTAACATGGGCTTTGGTTTGGTTTTCATATATGCCCTTTCCTATGATATGAAAGGGTTGTTGTTAGATGCTGAAAGGCTCTGAATGTTGAATCGGAGACGTTTTTTGTTGAGGAGGCAGGGGCATAAGATGATGCAATCATGTGCTCCGCTCATTTCCACATCAACATCAAGCTTGAATCCCCTCTCTGTCTACATGAAAGACATGACGATGATGATGAGAGCTGAAAAACTTCAGAAAAAGTTTCGCAATCACTGCTCTCGGTATTCATTCATTATTCATACGCAGATAGATAGATAGGGAGAGATATTAGATGGATTTATAAATGTTCCTTCCTACCAAAAAGCATTTTTTAAATTTAAGTTGGTTGAAGGAAGTTGACAGACTTTCAACGAGCATAGGCTTCGGCTTCCAGTGACCGTTTCAGAGGTAGTTAAAAATCCATCCTGGAAAGGAATGGTCATAGATAGATAGACTTGATACAAGAAAAGAGAGAGAGAGAAAATACTTAAAAATTAATTTCCTCTTTATGAGCTACGAATTGATATCATTTTGTTAACGACATATTAAAGTGATCTTGTTGCACATTAATTAATTACTGACTGTATGACCGATTTGCCTTGCGGTTATAGTAAAAAAAAGTATACCTAGTTAGTTTAGATTCATTCGTATATTGGATTGGATCTAGGCAATTTTCTGCTTGATCGCTAACGAAAGATTAACTGAATCGACCAAGCGTTACATAGAGGAAAACTAGTTTTTTGTTTATCATTTAACTAAATTTCATCCCAAGTGTGCTCTAGTTAAATCCAACCAAAGGTAAGTTATAGCTTATATGGAATATGAATTATGTACCTAAATATAAAATATGATATTAATTTACTTTTACATTAGTTTAAATTTAAATGCTGTCTGGTTCTGGTTAGTTTACCTTGTATTATGCATTGTTCTCGAAGCGATAGTGTTTATATAAGAAAAAACTCAGAACCTTTTGTTTTTCAAAAGCATAAAATGAGGATATCAACATCGAGCTACACACAATGGTTAATAGTTAATTGTACTTTAAAGATTAAGGATAAATGCAAGGATATCTTGTCTAGGCTTTTTTATTGCATGAGGAAGTACTGATCACACGATCATATCATGAGAAGGTACTCGTCGAACTCGATACACTTATGTTAGGATAGCGGAAGCACTTGGTTTGGCTTGGCGCTTGGCGTACACTGTTGAAAACTGCATGAATTTCGCACATGCAGTGCAACAATGTATTCATTGTTAAAAATATAACGTGTATTGTTGCATTTGATTGTGACTTGATTATTGTCAGTAGTCAGTATACTCATACTCCAAATATTAGTAAAAACTCTCTCTTGCCAATTCTCGGTTAGTGCGTAGGTATTTGCGATATATCCGCATGGGTAATAATAATTTTTTTTATTGAGTTTTAAGGAGCAAAGCAAGGTAACATTTATTTATTTAAAGTAAAGTGTTTATATTGTATTGTACTATTGTACTTTGTATTGAGTATTTATTGTATGTTTCAAAAAAAGAAGTCAATCAAGTCACCTTAACCTTAATTTTTTTTGTGGTCTAATTTACTTCTGTCTTACGATTAGTGGAACTGCAACTATTAAAGCAAGTCAAGTTACTATTAAACTGTAGTCGGGTAGAAAAAATTATTTTTCCTTGTTTTCTTGGGATGGGTGGGGGAATTAGTGTATATTTGCGTCGAAACTAGTGGAAAGATTAGCAGATTCTTTTAGATTTAAATTAGTAGAGTAATTTTTGCACAGTTAATTAAACTAATTGCAAGAATATTAACCTTTTTTCTATTTTTATTATTTGCTGCTGAAAATAATACATAGCTAGCTCATCGGTAGGAACTAATTATAACTTAGCACGTTTTAATTATTATATTAACTAATGCGTTTCGTTTCGGTAATAGGAAGAGTAGATATGGTTCCAGAAGTTGTGACAAAATCGAATCAATAAATTGTAGTAATCAGTTTTAATTACCATTTCCGCTCCGCCCACATTGTCCCCCTATTGTCGAACTACTTTTGTCGCATTTCCAAACCGTATTTGTTTTTGGATTTCCTGCTATCCCATTTGTTTATTATTAGATACCAAAAATTCTCCGGCGAACAAATGTAAAAAAAATTTTGTTTGTGTAAAACCATTTTTCTTAAATGTTATTTCAGAGCATTCAAATCAGAAAGAAGAGAAAGATTGAACCAAGACGTCTTAAATAGGATCCGGTCCGGCTCTCTACTTTACACATCAATTGCTTAATTTGGAGAATCCGAAACAAGGGGAATTTCACTTCTGACCGTCTGGAACATATTCGCTAATTGTGAAGTCGTCCCTTCCTACCCCAGCTTCATCATTGATAATCACCACATCATGGGCTCCAAGAAGAAATCCGCCAACATGGACAAGGGCTCCAACGAATATCGTGAGAAACGGGAGAAGAACAACAACGCGGTGAAGGTGAAGAAGGGTTTTGGAATAATCTTTTAATCTTTAATTACTATTTAGTGGTGGTTTTAATGGGACAGTCAACAGTGTTACAACCGATTTTGAGCGAATTAAATGATTACATTAGTTAATTAAATATAATTTCATGTCTCTCAGCGATCCCGGGACAAGAGCAAAGCCAAGGCCGTGGAAGCCCAATGTCGGGTGCAGAAGCTCCAGTCGGAGAATGAATACCTCCGGACCACCGTCGACAGCATGACCAATGAGTTGAAATACTTAAAAGAAATGTTGATCTCTCAAGCAGGTCAGTGTAGTACCAAACTCCATATTTTAATAATTTACAACCAATTAACTTACCTTACCCCAAACAGATTTATATATGAAAAGTTTTTTTGTTTCTGATATCGCTTTCCTAGGGGCAGTGGAATACCTTAGCCCCCAGATGGAGCAAGAACTGGAGGAGCTCTTACGGGAGGATGCCCCCACGGATGTGGCAAAAATCGCCACCATTTTGGCAGAGATGAAGCGGATCCAGAGTCTACATCAGGTCGGCGGGGATTATGGGGTTCCGGGAAATTCCTCCGGTTATCAGGCAGGCCAGTCCCCGGATGTGTACCAACTCAATGGGAACATGTTCGATCCCAGCTTAGGAGGGGCTCATGGAGGAAATCTACATTACTGAAACTGAAGAAGAAGAATATCTTTAATTTGTTGTGTAGCCATATATACTACCTGTTGTGATTTGTACCATATACAAAATGCGTAATTAATTGTCTGCGTACTCAAGTAAGTTCTTAGGGCAGCATCGTCGTGTTAAAAAAATCGCCCTTCTCCGTTTTAACTATTTTTACCAAATGGATCGACTTTAACAAAACTCTATTTTTTATTACGTAACCACATCGAGATCATGTAACCAAAATCGAATCACGAACAAGGTGAATTGGTATGTGTGGGTACCCGGACTTCGGAGGTCAAAGTTTATTATGAATATTATGTATAATATTTTACTACTTGCACAAATTTCTCTGTTAGTATGTCTATTTCTATTCTCTGTACTTACTTGCATTAAGCAGTGTAATAATATATTTGTTGTTACTTTGTTCAATGTTCAACTTTTAATTGTTAGTTATATAGCGATACGATAGGCAAGTACCCGAGGGTATAAATTAATTACCAAAATTGATCCCTGTTTTACTTGTCAAGATCTTGTTAGTAGAATTACATATTATCTAGAATATAGTATAATTACAAATTAGTTTTTACCCTGGTGTGTTAATTAGCTGATAGCTCATATTAGTGGTTAGCTCATGTCAATTTGTTAATTGTAAATTGTAAGTATCGTTTGTTTCTGGATGTCGTTCTTATCTCTTTTAAAATAGAATTTTGTGTTGTACAAAGTACGAACTGTACATGAAATTACAAAATATACAATAAATGAAGGGTAATTCTGTAAGTTGTCCGATGTATTTTACTTTTTGCCAAGATTATTTGCGTTTATTGATTGCATTTATCATTTTCTTGTCTTTTGTTGAGAGTTACCGAACATTTAATGACCTATTCCAATAATGAGAAGGTCTTTCGAGATAAATTTGTGTTGTGTGGATTGCGACCTGACCATTTATCATCAAGTTCAATTATCAGGTTATTAATATGCATTCATAAAGTATAATGAATACATCGAAAACCCAAACAGAGAATTTAAAAAAATATCCATCACACGAGTCGGGGCATTTCATTCCATACCTTATCGACAGTCGTAATGTGTCTTAAAGATTTTATCAACAATACAAATTTATATATGCCGATGGTCATTCCATCTAATTTAGGAAGGCTTCAACTTCAAAATTGAAAAAAAAACTGATTAAATGACATTTGATACCTAGTAAGTGCAGTAGCAAGACAAGTGTTGGTCACTTGCAAGTTGCAACAACACCCTTTTAAAATTACTGCCAAATTGATTTTCTCTTACTTACTTTCAGATTACCAGAACCAGACTGGCTGATCTCTTCCTTACCAAATATGTAAATTGCCATTCTCAAGCTATGACTAACTATTGACAAGTTGACATGTCACCTCACCATATTATACACTCCCTCTCCTTTCACTCAACTTTAAGTATACTCATGATAGTCATGATAATGTTTTTCCAAACTATTGTTGCAGAGAAGTCACATTTGCCAACAATTTTTTTCACATAAAAGCAATTTAAAAGGATTGAATTCAACTAAAATCCTTGAATGAATACATGTTTTATTTTGTCATTTTTGAGAACCTGAATTTCCGGAATAGCGGAGGCCTGGCCAAAATTGGGTTGTATTTTTTTTTTAAATATCTAGCTAAATAACTAAATCCTGCTGTTGAATGTTGGTTGATTGAGTAAAATGACTAAAGCGTCAGAACAGGATAAATGTAAATTATTCTTAATGTCAATGGGTGGCAATCCTGCCATAATGCATATGTGGGCGTCAACTGTCAATGTTGAAAATAATGCATGCATAACTGATCAAGCTTTTTTTGTTCCTATTATTTATTGGCTGATCCTGGCCTGGCTAACTTATACTCGTTTCTTCCCTTTTGTCATTTAAAATAAGCATGTCAACTTTGATACGAAAAGCTCGAGAAGACCAGTCCTTCTCCCCTTTTGCAAATTTCGAAAGTTCAAATCTGAACACTGTACCGGTTCTGTTATTTACGTCTGAGAAAGTAAGTTTGGTAAATGGGCAAAGAATGTAATTAATGCCTTCTTTCCATCTTCAGCCAAAACTATTGTCAAAGATAAATTGCCATTCGCATCCATCCGATTTCAGATTTCATCGTTTGCATTTCTACATTCATTTTCATTTTATGTTGTACAAGTGAAATAATAAAGTTACTAGAAATAGGTGTTCATCAAGCATACAACAATTATGCGACATGAATTATGTTGATAACTTTAAAGAATCATTTACAGAGAATGTAAGGTTATTAAAATAATTTGTAATACAAACCATTTCAAACAAAGAGCTCTCGAAATAAATCACTCGGTTAATGTTAAACATAAATATAGAAATACAATACAATGCCTATGCTATTTCTTTCTTTTGACAAAGCAGCCTTGTCAAAATGACCTGAACAATGACAATGATTATCATGTAAGCATTGTTGAACTCTGAATTGAAAGAATTTAGGATGTAGGTGTGTAGTGCATAGTACATATGTGAGAAATAAAGGAATGCGACATGATATGAAATTTTAAATTATATTTTGAATCTTCCGCAGTTAAAATATTTAGATATTAGACAATTAAAAATAAGAACTGGTACAATTCCGTATTTACATTAGAGTACCATTTTCCTATGATGGTAGTCTAATGTATTTACTGTGATAAGTGGATTTCCAATTTCATAATTTTTATTTCTCATGGCCACTTTGATTTTAGTAGTTTTACAGGAAAAATCGTCCTACCTCCCGTCTACTCGAAAAATCGTCAGTATTCATAAGACGTAAATGAAACCAATGTATAAACTCTGCCTATCTGCTTCTCCCTTTCATTTTACAGATAAGTATTTAGCATTTAGAATGTAAAATTCTAGATGTAGTCATTATTTTTATTTTTATAGCCAGTTATTAATTATCAGGGGAGACGATGCATGCAAAATATAATTTTTCATAGTCATAAGATCAGCCAGCAAGAAAAATCCGACATACTTTTATACAATTTTTCTAGTTTTCAGGAAGATTTGGAAATGAATACGGGGATGCTGTCTGCAGAATACTAAATCGGAGTGACGAGGAAGACCAAATGGACATGGCTATACTTTTCCATTCTTGACTAATGTAAGAAAAAATCTTTCTGCAAGAATGGCCGGATTAATGGAGACGGGAGACGGGTGTGCAAACCTGCAAATACAATCTAAAATTTCC
Source organism: Pseudosinella alba (assembly GCA_034700485.1). Taxonomy (NCBI): domain Eukaryota; kingdom Metazoa; phylum Arthropoda; class Collembola; order Entomobryomorpha; family Entomobryidae; genus Pseudosinella; species Pseudosinella alba. Next base: position 14,616 of record JAQIXQ010000036.1, read on the forward strand.
TCCAACGTTCAAAGTATATACCTACCACTGTTGCATAAACGTCTCCATGTTCATTCCTAATCTTTCAATCTTTCCCCAAACTATTTATCATTTACCCATTAACTTCTCGCAGTATTATTTTTCGAAAATGATTTTTCGCACACGACGAACTCATCACCCTCCGACAACTATATTTCCATCTCCCATGCCATGTCTCATATACCTACCTATTGTCGTTACCTATCTCATTCATATGACATGATATGATAACTTTCCGATTCCTCCACAATCCAAGAAGATCCAAATCCAACCTGGACAACTTTTTACAGCTGCGGTCATGTTATGATTCCTCCACACATAATTTGCAAAATAGCAGAGAATGGTCATATTGTCTCCCCCATTCTTATACTCTTCTTACATTAAATTACATATATAATTTTTTTCTCCACCTTCAATACAACTTATTGCATACATCGACCGAGGAGATGATTATTATGATGAGCAAATATGAAAGGAATACGAATTGCCAATATATGTGGACTGGCTTCGGCTTGGCTTGGCTTCTCTACCGTGATATCATATCCAATCCAACAATATAGACCAGACCAAATTATATAGCCCCACCACAATACAAATAATATCCACAAATCCAACATCTTTTTTTCTACACGACAATGGTTGGGATGATACGGCCCGATTCATTTAATATCTTTTATAGACAGTTTAGTAAAGATGAAGGTGGGCAAAGGGTTGCATACTCTTTACCATTGACCATAACATACAACATGGCCATATAGCTTCGCCTTCTTTCTTCAAATAATTTTTTTTTGCAAAAATGTCTACATATCTTCCAACCTATGTGATCCTCAATGAATAAACAGAACAAACACACTCGACCATAGTCCATACAGATAGTCTATTCTATTCTATAAGGAAACTTAAAATGTATGAATTTTTTTCCACCTCCATCATATCATATCGTTTGTATCCATGATGTACCATTTAGTATGTGCTATTATTCCTGTTTTTTAAATACATATAATTTTTGACATTGGATTGGGTCCTCCTGCTCCTGGCAGATAGGAACCAAAACCAAAGCAAGCCATATCATCACGATCATTATCCATATATCATATACAAACATAAATAACGTAACTATCTAGGTAACTCCAACTCCTCCAAGTCCAAGCCTATAAAATATCTGAGGAAAATATATTCACCTATGACTATATGACTATATTCAAACTAACTCCTCCAACTCCAACCTTCCATCCCGTCCGTCCGTTCCGTTCCAAAATCCTCCAATGTTGTTCCCAACTATAATGATATGATAACACACATCATATAATCATATATAACTATAACTATTCTTTAACTTTATATATCTCTCCAACTCCAAACCATCTATCTTTCCATCCATCCATCCATTTATTATTTCCCCCATCCATATATAAAATATCTCTCCTCTCCATTCCCTAATATACACTATATCGCGAGAGAGCCAGGCAGATATTCGAGGCAGGGCAGGCGCATGGAGTTCTCCATTGGTGAAATGACTAGAGAGGAAAAAAAAAATTCAGTTTCAGACAAGATTTCGCATTTGCAATATAACGAGAACCAGAGAGGAGTACATATAGCCATGTCATATAGCATACTTACCTAATATATTAAAGCCTTTCGTTTTTTGGGGGATCCACCAACTCCAAACTCCATTCCATATTCCAAGCGAAAAAAAAGCAGGCTCGGCATCAGGCCAGTTGAGAAGCCCAAAAAGTAAAGGGTTGAGCATGACTATAGTCATATCATTCTTCTATATGAGCTGAGAGCATTATTGTATAATATGAGAATGGAGCAGGCGAAAAAATATATAATAAAAAAAACTCTCAGAGTTTCAGAGTGAGAGAGGAAAGGTAGTCTTCTCCTACACTGTTAACTTGGTTCATACAGTTTAACATTTAGCACACTCCTTGAAACTTGGGCTGCTGGTTGCTCTTCTCTCCACAGAATCAAAAAAAAAATATTCTCCTACTACTCCTTATCATCATCAACCAAACCAACATCATCATCAGCAACATCACATATTATTATTATTTATACAGAACTACTTCTTCTTCATCTCTCTCTCTCTCAGTCCATACTACAGTCAGAGCCAGAGCCAGCCGAAGAAGAATAAATAAAAAAGGGGCTTTAAAAAACGCTACATAATAATATAATATAAAATATATAGGGATAAATATGTTGGATTTGGATTTGGATTTCGAGTTGGATTTGGATTTGCAGTCTGTGCTCATCTCAATCCCATCATCATCAACATCAACATTATCATTCTATACTCTATTATGAATTGGAGTGAGCCAGAGAAGAGCCAGAACGAGAGAGAGAAAAAAAATTATCCTAATATTTTTATGAAGGAATAAGGAGTAGTCTTTTTTTTGCACCACACAGACAGATAGATAGAGATAGATCTCTCCCCCTCTCTCTCTCTCTGGTTATGTTGTTGGAAGTTTGCAACATTGGTTATGGAATAATAATAATCATAAATGGTTGCTGATCATCATCATCCACATCAACATCATCATTCCTCTAATATTGCAATGAGCATGATATGGGTATAAAAAAGTGCAAACAATTATATATATAATATCATCAAGATCAGCATCAGCATTCAACTCAGCATGAACATCATGGACGGAGGGGATAGGAATATGAAATGAGTATATTTACCTAATACAATCACAGTCACACAATCATAATCAGAGGAGCCCAATCAGCTCTCGCATTGTTTTGGGAATAAAACGGTGAGAAAAATAGATTGGTTCTTTGGTGTTTCTCCAAAAGTAATAACAGTGATAATCAGAAGAAGAGAAAAAAATAGGTGCATATTATATATTATGATTCGATGATTCCTATATAGATTAGTGGGATTCGATAGTAAAAAAGTGATTCTAAGGAGGGGAACGTGTGTGCAATTTCGTCATCCTCTACAACAGCAAATGAAATGAAATGAAAAGTTTTTTTATGAAGCTCTAATTCAACTTGGAATTGGGATTGGAGAAGGGGGAAAGTAAAGTAGCAATTTGTTTGTGAAGTTTACATTGCAAAAAATCGGACAGACCTTTTCATAGTTTTTTTTCCTGATGAACTGTCGGAATAATTTTTTTGCGGTAGGTGATACAAATGGTAAAATTTGTAATGGACTGAATAGGACATTGACAGTGATCACTCATTGGAAAAATTGCAATACGAGAATATGATAATTGAAAGTTATAACCTGTGTAAATGATCATTCATGTTATGCCCAACCATAAAATGAATATGGATACTTTGTAATGTGGAACTGCTTGCTACATTCAGAAGGAGAAGAATTTTCGCATGAGTAATGTCTAAATGATTATAACAGTGAAGAGGAAAATATATTATTGCAAATTGGAAATTGCAGCAAACCTGTGAAAATCATTCTGTGGAGAATTTGAACTTTATTCACTCGTTCAAGACTAAAAACCGTGCTATATGGAGTGATTGTTAAAAATTGCATTTCGTCATTTTAAGAAGTACGAGAAGGGAAAGACATAAAGACACGAGACAAGCTCTTCATAATAATATCCCAAATATTGTTATTATTATTATTGCCATTAGGATCATTACTACAAGAAAAAAGCAAGCCCAGAAGGATGCTGTTAATAATGTAATGCATACATTAGCGGCCATGCCAGAAGAGGAGAATCGTAACAACTAAACTCATAATCATCAACATCATCGTTCAGTTCAGTTCGTCATAGAGTTCCTCCACATTAATATATGAGCAGTGTGCAGCATTATTATCGTCATCATCATCAACTAACAAAAAGGAATCATTAGCACAAATATGATGTGAGCAGTGAGTATAACTATTACCATACTACAAAATTTCAGCCACTCAACAAGAGCAAAATTATAAATATAATACATATAAGGTTGGTTAAACTAAATATTTGGTGGTATAATAGTAATATTTAATAATAGTCATAATATGAAATCTGAAATATCATAATCATGTAATATGCAATGCAATATTTTTGGAGAGTACAATTTTGATATTGATAAGTTGCACACGAGTATGATGGTTAGTTAGTCAGTTATTAGCACACATAGATGCACATAACATACTTGAATTTGAATGGTGGTGGTTGGTATTTAAGCAGTGGTATTTAACGCATAAATATATAAATCAATATTAGGTAAGCTATTCCAAAAGCAAATGGAATCGTTGCATCAACAAACACTCCCAATTTTGAAGAGAGTTTAAGAAGGGTAGTGAAGCGGTGACGTTACACGTGCAATATTCGTATAATCCTGAGCATGTAAGTATATTTATATGAATGTTAAGGCGTTTACTGCAGTTTTGATTTTAATTGGAGCTGTTTAATTAAAAATAATTTTTGCTCATATCCTTCGAAAATGGACAGTTTGTCACAAGTCATTGGCTAATTGTATTCCCAATGTGCACGGTGTCCAATTTTAAATTAATTGCAAATTATCCCGTGACTCAAGAACAGTTCGGCTCTTTAGAGTAACTTGTTCAGAAAGATAGATCAGTCATTGAGCTGAGCTGGAGTGACTAAACTAATGGCTAAGTCGTGGTGCGGGAATTGTTTTATTATACTTTTATTGTGCTAAAGTGGTCACGGTTCCTCGGATTTCATTTTCGAGACTCATGAAAGGACTTGTTTGATCTGGTTAGGTCTGATTATTTTCGGTTTCTTTCTCTGAGGAGTTCACCCTCACTCTTTTGCTTTTGTCAGCGTGACTCTGGAAAAAAAATTCTCCAGCACACGTTACGTTAATATATCTACGTGTTAAGAAATTGTGTTTATCATCATAAATCAATGAAGATAGAGAGAGATCGTTTTTTACTGCAATTTGGATTAATAACGACTTTCCAAAAGGTGACAATTTTAAGGAGTCCTTTTTATTGATACCAAATTGAAATTGAATCAAACCATTCTTTCAATATAAACCATTTTTCAATTAAATCATTCCCAAAAAATAACCCATATTTTGTTGAGAACACCGAACATGCAAAAATGCAAATCTAGGTCATGTTATGAACTCTGTAACAAGTATTACTAGAGCACGTGTCCTTCCACAGTTCATTTCCTATGAAGAATCATCCTCACACCTATTCATAACAAAGTCTATAAAATTATTTCTCTAGGCTTCTGGAACATACTTATCTACTGTATGTTAATGTTCGTGTTTTTCATTTTATTTTATTTTGTCGGCGAAGTTTATGTTTATTACAATAATTAATTACACTTGATATTTATTTTGGTCAATTCAGTATTATGACCATTTAGCATAGGTAATAGGTATATAAAGATTAATCGTTTTTCTCACACACAAACTACATACTCTCATCTCATTCATCTCCAATTACTGTCAGTTGTAAGCTGTGGGAGAAAAATCCTGTTCCAGTCAAACAGCCAAACGGTTTACGATCTGGCATTTAGCATGGGTATTATCGACCGTTAAGAAACTCCTCTCTTATGTTCCATATCCATCCATCAATTATCTTGTGTAAATCTTATTTATTTCCCACGAAAATCAACGACTTTTGCCTTCAAAAATAATAACAATAATAAAAGGTAGTTTTGACTTGAGCCTTGAGTAAAATATGCTGCCATTACAAATTACTATATTGCTCATCTTAATATTATCTCCCGTAATAACGGTCTTTCCCCCAAGAATTCAGTCAGACTATATTGATATATTTTTAGTTGTTGACTGCGCAAGTAGGAATATCATTGGTCACATTAAGTTTGAAACACGTTTTCCTTAACATTCCATAACATCTCTTCTTATGTCTTATGTGCTGAGGTTACACAATTCTAATTCATATCATATCATATCACTCTCTCCCCCATCATCTATAAATACTCCATCATTTTATATGGAAGTATTTAAACTGCACATCAGACGGGAGTGGGGGAGCCAAAAGGAGTGTTGTGGAGTAAGTTATATCTTTTGGGTGGATCTCCACTTCTTGTTCGCTTCTCACTCTAGCTTGGCTTGAATCATCTTCTTGGGCTTTTCTTATGCTAGGATCTGATGAGGTGACCTCGTTTTTCCAGCCAAAGACATAAACCAGGTGGAATATAATGTTTGTCTGTAGCCCGTCCTCTCCTTCATCCAAGCCCATATCTCATCTCTCATACTTTTACTACACACATCATATCTCATATCATTAAAGTTTCCCACACTTCTAGAGAGAGAGAGAGTCTAATCAAATCATGGCTTATTTGTTCCACCATGAATCAACTAGAAAAGGGAAGGGAAGAGGGATATGGCTTGTACTAAATTTGCTGGAATAATATCACATCATCAGTGTCCGTCTTCACCATCATGATTATGATCATCTTAAGCGTAACCAAACCACCATGCCACCCCCAACAAAATGCAAAGTCAAAATTAAACCAGTTTGTTTGCTTGACTTTCCTCATATTTATGTATGGATATATGTGCATTGTTGGGTTTGGGTAGCCCAGGCCGATCCTTATCTTTCCTTTCATAAGAAAAAGAAAAATTAATCTGAAATGGAATAAATTCCACTTAATTTTACTAATATTAAGCGAAAAACAGGAGATTATAGATATGCTGATGATGTGGTTGTGTGTGTATTCGGCTTCGGCTAGAAGGCTTTCGATCATTAAGTGGGGATCTCTTCCATGGAAAGTTGGTAGTTAGTCCCATGTAACATTGATCATTAGACCTTAGTTCCAGCAGTTATAAGTAAAATGGAATGGTAGATAGAGATATGTTTTGATAACAACCCTTTTTGTTCAACTGGTTGTTGACTAAATTAAACAAAACTGAAACTTCTTGTATGCATATAAGTATAAAGTAGGTAGCTACACATTCTGGGATTTATTTGAGCTATCACTGGAACTTGTGTAGTATGGGTTTGTTTTTATTTTTCTCCGAGGAGCAAAGGTCATCATAGTAAGATATGGCCAACCTTTGAGTCAGTCCGATTCGATCAATGCAATATGTTTTCATTGCCAATAAATCTTTCAATAGGACTATGATTAACGAGCATATAATTGATTTAACATATGAATACGTTGAATTTAAATGTTATGAAATGCTCATTTGGATACTGGTATTGACTTTGATGTTAATAGTCACTAACAGTCAAATATTAACAGTGAATTCAATTGCTTATCAATCTGTAAGTTAAAATTGGAATCCGGTGAAAACTAACTAATTTAGGATGGTGCCCATTCTTATTACAGTAGCTCTATGCAGTTATGAGAGTGATGGAATCAAATTTGGCAAATTATTTCTGGCGCGTGTCTTAATGCCAGAATTGTCTGGTTAATGATTAGCATGGCTAAAGTCCTTATTAAAATCAGTTTATAACTTGCTGGAACATTGCAGAGTGAAGATCACATTGCATAGGGGTGTGCCAGTTTCTAATATCCATCACTTGTCAAATCACAAGACTATGGCCCACAATGCAATAATTTGAGTATTTTAGTCTGTTGCAGCCACATTCATTTGCAGAAGGGTAGAAATATCAGTAGAAACAATCCAGTTAGACGAGACAGTAGACTATTCCTTACCTGAATTGAAATCTCAGGTGAGTTTGTTCGTGATGCTGTTACATAACCTCACAAATCAGTATCAGACATACTTAGGCACACAGATGAATTACTTATTGGTCTGTGCTTAGGCAAATAAAATATAAATAGCAGAGAAAAGGCTATAATGATTTACGAATACAATACTTTCCATCCTCATATATAACCATGTAGGTTTAGCCAGTTACATTCTTGAAACCATTGGAATGGAGGTATTGGACTGAAACTATTGGAAGATAAGAATATCTAGGCACATATTTGTACCTTCTTATGAATAAGTAATTTATTACTGATTCGTCTGCCTCTGCCATCCCCGACGAAATTGACTGGGCTGCATAATATGTGAGCTTGCACTAATAAATATCTGTCTGAGTTTGAGCCAGTATTGGTACAAGCACGATACGAGTGCGATGTACTTCCAGATAGAAGCTCAATATCTGCCTTTGGGTTTTGGCTTTGGCTGAAGTTGTTTGTTCCAATTGCAAATCATGCCATATCACACCAAAAGCTAAATACTAATAATAATTAGCAGCCTGCTAATTTTCAACTGATAAGTATGTAATGGTTCAATAACAACTGAACAACCAAATTGATAATTGCTTCTTGTTGGGAACGTGGACACGAGCAATACAGTGGCAGTGGCAGAAAAGCTCTCTACACCATATTAAATAGTTTGTGTAGTGCTTGAAGATTAAAGATAAAATCATAAACTCTTTCATTGTTTGTTGACATATTAAACGAGGTATGAAATAGAAGTAAATCAAATCACATCATTACTTTCAACAGCCTGCTAAGTACATAGGCCCAAAAGTCAATTGGGTTTTGGGGATGATAAGGAGATGTCAGTGAGTATTTTTCCGAAAGTAATTACATTTTGTGGAAGGCACATGCCTACATTTGCAGTGGAAATCAACTACCGGATAGGAATGCCATAACTCGCATATAATCTTCTCAAGAGTGGCCGTAACTTTCCAATTGTATGTTGTGACCAGAGAAATACTTTCACCAACATCGACGGAGAAAACAATCTTGGGAGTTGGGAGTAATTCAATTATAAACGTTCCGGTGTGAAAACGAATATTGAAATTTGTCTCTTCCAAAAGTAAAGGTTTCGGAAGACGGGTGAAGTTTCCAAAGTGTAATTACCTTAAATAGTTAGTAGGAAATACCTATAAGCTATACTACACTTACTACAATTTTTTTACGCTCTTCTGGAATTTCCCATTTCCATGAAACTGTCCATGTTGAGAAAGTTTGGATGGGTGCTTTGTATTCCTTCTCCTTCAGTTACTTTCACGTAAGCCTTGACATGGCTTACATACATGGTCGTCGTGTGCTATTGCTATACCTATAACAAGTCTGGTTACTTTTGTTGACGGCACAGTTATGAGCTTGATCGCTGGACTTTTTCCGGTTTATTATTGATGTCATAGTCATCCACTTGAAGTGAGGTATGGTATACTGGATAAGTACTTTGCTGGCAGTAGGACGGTATCCCCCCTTCCAAACAAAACTTTTTCCCCGTTCCCTGCAACCGAATTCATATTATTCCTTTATCCAGGAAGAAAAAGCGAAACTTCTGGAAATGGGGACGATGCGATTGAGCCACAAAACTACATGGGGATAAATACATGCAATCATTTTGTCCATGTCCTCCGCGTGTGCACACAAGCCATATTACATCCAGCCAGCTTAACTTGTGATTGTGAGCCATTATTTTCCCCCAAGATGTTTTGATGAAAAGCTATTTTCCCCCAGAAAGGTTACATTCTTCATTTTCTTTCTCTGGCCTGGCATGATATGATGGGAGCGGGGCATGGTTGTTCCCTTCACTTTTCTTTTTCATGAAACCGAAACCAACCACCACGTTCCTCCGCACACAGTTCCGTCCTCCCTATTCCCATACTGCAGGAGGCATATGTGGAAATGGAGTTAACCGAATCCTGCTATTAATATCAGTTTTCATGTCTTCATCAAACATCACAAAAGGGGATATAATTTTTCTTGGGTAAACCGGGAAGCAAGAAGTTATGGAGGTAGTAGTGGTGTCGCAAAAGTAGTAATAGAGGCAAATACATTTTATATATCCCATCGCATGGCTACTCGTGTGGGTTGACGGGCATTGTAATTGTAAATGAGTTTATGCATTCATTTGAATGTCATATAGTCTAAGGTGGGAATCATGCTTAGAGAAGATGATCGATATATTTGTAGCTTACAAAACTTTTAATAGTTTTCTTACATAAGAGGAATAATATGTTTGTTTTCGAGTGGCAGAATGACAGAATTCCGCTAATTGTTACTTGCCTCCGTCAACTTATTTTTTATTCAGTTCAGTGAAACCAGACTAATTTAAATTAAATTAAAAGCGAATTTAATTATCAATCCATTTACTTTACTTTCAGGAAGGAATAAATTTCGCAGCAGTCTATGCAACGGAGGTGATCTAAAAGCTCAGTGATAAATAGCTTCAGGAGGCCACCCACCCCTCCCCCGCCTGCTTCTTGTAACTCCTGTCATCATATTTTAATCTTCAGTGGAAGGAGATCAATCGATCAGACAGTGAAGAAGCAATCAAAGGAAAATAGTTCTTCAACACATCACCCTCATCCTTTGTTCTAAAACTGTTGACACTGTATCAAGTGGTCGTGCTGATCCTTCCCAGAAGCTGAACAATATCGAAATCATTAGTGGTATAACTATCCACATGTGCTAAGCAAATGCCAGTGACATGACACAAGAGCAAAGCAGTTAAGAGACCAAAAGGATTGAACGAACTGCTTCAATCTGAAGGGGGAAAGAAAAAAGTGATATATGATATGATATATAGTAGCTCTGCTCTGTCTACTCTACTGTCTACAGTAACCAACTTTGCAAAGGAACAGAAAAAAATATATAATCCTACCAATCCAATAGTTTTTATCCGACAAGATAGCAACTAAGCTTATGATTATTACGATTACGCGACTCCGACTATATATCAAACAAGCAGCTTCTAATCAGCTACAGTCTACACAGTGATCGGGAAAGACACACGGAGGAGGAAGATTCATCATAAAATTGAATTGGATTGAATATATTCGTCTGGCTGTATTTGCTGAATTCATATTCATTTCATATTTCATCATTGCACAATACAATACAAGAACGAGTCAGTACAGAAGTGGAGGAAAAGGCTAAAAGCACGTTTTTCTAGCTAACGTAATATTACAAACTGGAGGGGAATTATATTCTGTTCCCAGTTAAATTGAGTATATAAATCTAATCTATGTGACATAAATGATGTCCATATCCTACCTGAACCTCCATGCTTATACTTTCTAATACAATTACAACACAATTGTGTTCACAACAGGGAAGGAAGAAGGTGTAGCTGAAGCATATATTATTGTGCAAAAATTTCTCTATCTATCTATCTCTCCACCCAGTAGTTTTTGACGAGAGGAGAAAACATCATTTGCAAAAGGATCGGAAATTAATTTACCTAGACTCTTGGAATCTCTTCTGGTCTCTGGGAGAAAGCTGAGGAGCGAGTACATTCATAAAAATATACAAGAACACGAAAGGCCTAATATGAGCTGGTGTATATGTTGTGCTGTTCAAGTTGATAGTGAGCTATAGTGAGTGAAGAGAGAGAAAGGAAGGAAGGAGAAAGCAAAAGGGGAAAGGACAACGTGAGGCATAACTAGGAAGAAGAAGAGAAAGCAGAGTGAATATCATCATCATCATCAACATTCTAAGGATCACGACACAGACACAAAAGGATATTTACTCCTCGCTCTCCTGCTGTTTTCAGAAGCAAGCAAGTAGCGTTCATAAGGTAAGAAGAAACATGAGTGAAAATATAAACAAGCAACCAGAATCAGAATCAGGGTGAAAGTGGAGTAAAAAGGATGATAGTTAGATAGAATAAAAGGAGATAGGATGGAAGCATCCTTTGGATTTTTGTAGACCCCTCTAAATGTCGAGCATACCTTTGATAATTTTGTTGCTCAACCCGTGTATGTACAAATATGTCTGACTTTCTCCTATACTGTTTCTCAATCAGGTAGCTATTGTATTGTCCTTATGCTTTATGTATGATAGGTCCCGTTTTCGCCTTTGATCAAAAAGTGTTATGAGAGCTCTTGAGTAATATCATTTTTGTGAGGGTCAGTTCAGGCTATTTTTCCCCAGTGCCATTCTGTAAACCAAGTAATGTGTATTATTCGGCTAATATGCAAAATGCGAATGCGACTTTCTCCCCATTTGACATATGTATAGAGTTGAATTAATTAAAGTATTAGCAAAAATGCTGCTCTCAACTTCTACAGAGTTTTATTAAGCAAATCAGGATGGAATACAGGAACACAATTTTACTTATAAAATAACCATTTTCTCTATTTTTATTTTTGCTAGTATTTTGGTGAAGTGGCTGCATCTCTATCTATCAGCTACAACCTACACAGCTATTAGCAAGGGTGAACGGTCATATCCCCTTGTCGTCAATCTCATTCCCATCATCCCCATCATCATCCTCGTCTTCTAATCACATTAGAAACGGAAATTTTGTTATGCTACCCAGCGTCTTCTCCAACAAGGGAATGATGTGCAAGAAGTCGACTAGGGATTAATAAGGAGGAACACCGTTGGGAAATAAACTGTTCAAATTTCCGCTTCCAATTTTCTCCAGCTACAATAATCCCCCAACAGCCTCCACACACCTTCATCGTTTTGTTTTACCATCAACCAAAGTGTTCAAGGACTCTACAGCTTGTTTTGTCCCTGCTTTCACCTGGCATATGAAATAGCTGGAGGCCCATCAATTTCCTCTGTAAAGTGTGTCCCTTAAGTGAGTGCAAGTAGATATATAAAAGAAACATTTTAGGAGCCTCGGAGAAAGTGACAAGTGTTTACGAAAAGAAAGCAAAGCAAATCACATAGTGAGTGAAATATAGTGCGATATAAGATCGATTACAAAAGGAGGGATAAGTGCTAAGGGATAAGTGTTTTAGCGATTCAATCAAATCATCAGTTAAATCAGGGTGTGACGGAGCTGTCAGTCAAACGGCTCCCCTGCCCATATGTCATGGGGTGCTTCGGTGGTGGCACCTCGAAGTCTGACCAAGAAGATGCAAAACGACGGAAAGAAGCCAACAAACGGATTAATGCACAGATTCAGAAGGATAAGCAGGTCTACAGGGCTACACATCGCCTTCTTCTACTTGGTAAGGATTCTTATTAAATTATTTTGAAACGTATTTCTCCCAAAGTCTTCGCCGGATTCTGATAATGAAAGAAAACAATGCTGAGTTTCGAATGAGTGTAGTGAATAAATAATTCGAGGCAAATTCCACCACATTATTGACAATGGGATCCAATCAAACATTAATATTCTAAAAATCTTCCAAAAGTTCTCAGATTATGACGAATGTCGGTGTACGCATGTCGGTCGATGAATCAATAGCGTGCAAAAAAGCCTGAAAATTGCCAACTGTTTTATTACATACATTTATAGATTTAGCTAGGGCAAAGAACAAAGATGATATATTAAATGAGATCAGCAAACAAGGAAAAATTAGATTTTATTTTCCACATGAAGGTTTTTACTAAATAGTTTGGTAACCTCATCACACCCTGTTTTTTATAGATCCTTTTAAAAAAAATAGAATCCACTTACCTGCTAGTGAATGTTTCGCAAATAAGGATTATGAATGAGTTGATTACAAATAGCTAAATAGCTGTACTTGCAGAATATGTGTAGGTGCTCAGTATGTTTCACAATTTACATTTTGACTTTGATAGATTTCATACAAAAAGCATTAGAATTTCCAACTTGGAAGTTGCCGCGCCGTCCGTAAAAAGAAAGTGCATTTTCCATGAGGTTATATACATTAGATTACGCCATTGGCTCTTTATGAGGATAGAATAATGTTGACAGTTACAAATTTAAACTTTCAATTGTTATATGCTAGAGAACGACAGACAGACAACATATGAGTTCCTGAAATAGATATAGTACACACTCCATACAATATTGGCAATTCTATTCAAAATCAGAATTAAAGTGCATATTTCATATCAGTTAATAATAGTCGAAAGATTTTAGACGAAGATTTCAATGTTGATGTCCATTCGAAATATGCACTGTCCCAATTGTCAGATATTATTTCATTTGAGTATTTGTCAATAATGCTAAAAATCAAGTTCCGTCCCAATTTGAACCTTGACATTGGTGATTTCTAATCGTAAAATTAATTACTTTCAGCCGTGTTGAAGCTCAATCTGTTTGTAAGGTAAAATCTGATTCCTCGGAAATATTTGTTTAATGTAATGCAACTTTGAAATTTATACATAATGCGGCTAGATATAATTTTCAAATTTGAGGTTTAAATTGAAAAAATATCTCTTTAGTAAATTTGTTAGGCTACTAACCGGAAGCAGTAAATTGCCGTAAAAGTTGACATGTTTAAATATAACCAAAATACAGGACCTCAACTATGTATACATGAAATGATCATTCATAAATCTCAGTTATACATACTTTGCTTAACTTGTGTGTTAAACTTAATGAACTTCCTTTCCATAGTCCAGTTGTTCAATTTTTACATGAACGTTTGGAATGTTTAATAGAATTACAAATAGACGCAATAAAATTAAGGCGAGCATTGCTTTAAAAACAAATTTATGCCCATTTTAAAACCCCACTAACCGGCATAATGGCATTTTTATGATGAAGGTTCACTCGGCACGCACAAATATTTTGTACATAAAATTCCTACTCAAGCTCTAATTACTTCTTGGGAAGTGAACTTCGGTCTCGGTCTGGATAGTCAATAATAGTCCTAGAGGACACGTAATGAGTAAAAAATGCAGCCAAAAGAATTCCAAAATCACAGCAGCAGTCTGAGTCGGACAAATTGAATATAGTTAGGTATAAACATATCTCTTCCCGATAGCTGTATGCCGTATTTGCATTGAAAGTTTACATGAGCTATATGCTATATGCATTGCAAAATAAACCTGCAGAAAATCAATGCGGCAATTGGGCTTCAGTTGGACCACCGACGACCGACACTTGCAATTATTTATGTACTCTGCCGATATTTGTTTTCCATGTGTGTATTGCAAATTGCAACTTTGGGTTTGGCCTTTTGGATATTGAGGATATTGATGGCGTTAGTTGATACACGCGAGGCGACTATACATCTAGTTAGTATTGGAGTCGACTGTTACTGTTAACTGTTACCAATATGCCAATATGTATCGAATCTTTTTCTGGTGGAAAATGTTTCCGGAATGCTTTAAGTGCTAAATACAAAATATGCACCTTTGTAAGGTTTATATGTATATGAAAATGAAACAATAAATTAATGATAATGATAACTTTTCTTCCTTTCCAGGTGCTGGTGAGTCGGGTAAAAGCACCATCGTGAAACAAATGAGAATATTGCACGTGGACGGATTTAGTGAAGAGTAAGTTTCTACCAATTCCTTTCTATAATTATATAGCATTGGACAATTGGACAAAGTGATTTATAATGTAGAGCTGACAGTTTCAAACAAAATGACTAGATCTTTTCGGATAATTTGGAGTGGGTTGTATCTTAAATGTATTCATTCAGAATTACTCAGGATGCAGAAGAGTTATTACCTAAATATGGGTGATCTCACTTCCTTCCTGAATGCCTAAATGCGAAGGTATTTGTATTTTGTTTGTTTAGGAAGTTTCCAGGAAAGCATTATGCTTACCTTGACTAATGACTGACTCATCTTTCAAAAAGTGACTCATTAGACATTAATTTTTACCTGAACATTCCTCAAAAAAATTCCCCGAATGTGTTTTACTCCAATAATTTGCATACAAAGCTAACCTATTTTTTTGTGCT
This sequence comes from Pseudosinella alba, assembly GCA_034700485.1. NCBI lineage: Eukaryota > Metazoa > Arthropoda > Collembola > Entomobryomorpha > Entomobryidae > Pseudosinella > Pseudosinella alba. The sequence goes on from JAQIXQ010000036.1 coordinate 30,082, forward strand.
CTTGCAGAGAAAAACGACTTAAAATAGAAGATATCAAGAAGAATATAAGAGATGCAATATTGGTAAGTTGGACAAATTCATTTAAAATTTCAATGAATAAGACTAATACGATGGATGGATTTAACTACATACTAAATGAATGTTACCTGATCTGATATGTTAGTAATTATTTAATATTTATACTCTAATAAACCTCAACGTTTAAAGCTAGTAAGCTATAAATCTATTTAGTCCAGTTTACTCCCTTCCAAGTTCATACCATGTACAATATATCCCAAGCTTCTAGCTGCTCCTCCAACCTAACCTATTTCATTGTTAATATGATAGCAAATGAAGTAGTTTTAAATCAAAGTAAAACAAACATCTATCCAGATCCTACATTAAATATAGCTATTCAGCAGCCCTTTTATCTACATCATCAATATCATCATCATCATCAACACGAGCAAATCTGTCAACAGAAATCTCATAATTTGTAGATATTGCATTGTATCGTATATCCTATTATAATATAGTAGTTATAGCTCTTTCCTTCCCTCATTTATTATTATTATTATTACCTCCACATTCATTCCAATTCCAATCCCCTCTCCACTCCAAACATTCTCCACCAAACCAATATGTCACTTCATATCATATTCTATCCCAGTATAATAATATTCATATGTGGTTGACATTGAAATGGTCGCAAACAATAAACAGCCAGAGCCAAAGCCATCAAACTAACCAAGCGTTTACTTATATCCTGAATCCTCCACTGTTACACATTTCCATAAACTGAGGTCAACTTGTTAATATTAAATATGCTTATGCCAACTAATAACTAACTACTAAAACTATAAATGCTACATCAACAGCGACATCATCCATCCATCCATCCATCCTCAAAGGATAAAATATTGCAGAAGAAGAGGAGTGTTCATGTTCATTCATGTTGTTCAGTTCGTTGTACTTACTACTTCTACTTATGTACTACTTACTACCGTTTTGAATTCGTTAATAATGCACATAAGCCATATAGTCGTAGTCATAATAGTCGGTCTACCATTTCCTATTGTGTAAATATACAAGATCATCACTATCATATCACCCAGACCAAGGTAAAAAAATCTCTGGTGGAATACTTAAAGTCATAATTTTTCCTCTATAGTTAAGCCAAGCCATTTCATTTCACTTCCTTTCATATTCATATATTAATCCAATCCACTAAAAAAAAATCCGCGTTGTTCATCCCGACACACGGCCAACCAGCCAAGCCTAAGCCGCATGCTAATATAACTTGGAAGAGACAAAGCGGAAAAAAGCACATCAGCTCATGATCATTTCATCATTTTTACTGAACGAACCAAGTGTTTATTTATTGCCATTTATATAGGTAATGGGATGGGGATGTAGAAAAAAGAGACTAATGTGATATGGCTATAGTTATAGCTGATGATGATGAGGTTGAAGAGTTGTTGGAAGGGGATGTGGATTGGACTGTTTGGTTGTGTGAGATATGATATGCGATGCTTCATCTTCTTAAGCTTATAAAGTTGTTGTCAATGCGCAATGTAGACTGGTAGGATATGTGTAGAATTCCATAAGTTTAGTGGTGACCCTCAACTGTCATGTTTCCACATACCTTGAAGAACATTTCACAGTTTATTTAGACATTATAGACGTGTGGAATATGTAGTGGCAGTGGGATGGCATGATGAATTCGCATAGATATTTATATTTATGTAGACTGTAGACAGCCTAATAACCTGTACTAGACTGTTTTTCTGTTAATAACTTAAGTAATATTATATTAAGTTAAACAAACTCTGTAGTTTAGTTCAATATTTATAGGTGGGTAATTCATAGGGATGGATGGATGAATAAATTGAAGCTGCAACTAAAGCTCCTCCTGTGTTGAATTTTGTACATTTAAGTAATATGCATAATATGGAAAGGCCTTAAATGCTATTATGTTCATGTTCACTTTGTTCACTTGCTCATTTGTCCGAGCAAAAGGCTAACAAGAGAATTGATGGTACTTGTCTCGTCTCACTAACATGCATTTTTTCCTCTGGGTACGCGGAGGAATTGTTTGGACTTTGGAGGATAAAATATATTTGCAATTAGCAAATGTGAAACAAGCCGACTACCAAAGTGGCAAATATTGCAGATTGCAGTACACCTTTTTTACTTCAAATACAAACTCGTGATTGGGCCGTGATTTTATATCAGAGATGATCTATGATCTATGCAATTTTTGCTGTGAAAGTATGCATGCATTATGGTGTACAAATTGATAGACAGAGACTGATAGAGACAAAGGATTTTTTTAGCAGATGAGGTTATTCTGGTTATTTCACTCTTTTAATTGTAGTCATATAACATATAACATTTAAGTAATAGATGAATCTGTGAGTGCATCTATATCTATGAATGAGTCATTTCTTTCATATTTCACCTGGCTTTAGCTTTTTAACTTGCCTTTCTGACTCTGACACATTGATTGCAGGAAGGAATGAGCGGAGTGTTAATTTTTTCCCCTGTCGAACAAAGCATTCTAGGCGTATTGGCATCAGTCAGCTCAGAAGCTGTTGAAGGTTAGTTAATATATGCATACATACGTAACATATTTATAATTTCATCATCATTGGGATTTTTTTCTGTTTTAAGTACGTAATTAATACACTTTATTTCATATTATTGCTTTCCAGTCCAGTCCAGACAGACAAAAAGGAATATGTCTACGTCAATTCAAATTCAAAGTAAACTATTTTACGATTTTATACCATGGATGGTAGGATTAGGATGCAATTGGGAGGATGAAATCATTTGCAAAATTAAGGAAACATCAAAACTCAGCAGGTGCATTTATTATCTAAATTAAGGGCTTTAATAATAGTGAGGCCGGGTGAATTTTCAGAACTTGTTCCTGTCATAAATTCTTCATTTCATTCAATTGCAAATAACTCCTGGAATAAATTACCCCTAAAAATTGTAGTCATGTTAGGACCCTTGTGGATGGATATCTTTTTTTATTAATACGCATTTTTAACGGGAAGGATTTGGATTTTTATCTATTACGTACAACCACGCACCATTTTTTTTGTTTATTTATGCATATTACCAACCAATGTGCGGCCAAAAACTGAGATAAGGTTTTATTAGTAGGATCCAATAGCTTATTATCCTCTTCAATTTTATACCTTTATGCAATATCATGCAATTTCATTCGATATTGATATATGACTTATGATAAATATGTACAGTGTACATTATCATCAGTTAAATCCCTCTAGCTGGCTGGCGTATATAAATAAGCAGAGGGAATTTATTTATTCTTGCCATCCCACAACTTACTCTTTGCTCACATTCAACTCACATCCACATGTCCAAGTTAAGGTGAAAGCGATTCTCAGCTAGAGAGTCAGTCAGAATCATATGTAATCAAATCGGTAGAAAATGGAATAGATGGATGGAAGGAGGATGTATATGATATGATATTTTTCAGGTTTCTTCAGTTTTGTCTAGCGTGTCCCTTATCCTTTGTGAGTAAATACATGCGAGAGTAGGTATTAAGATCCCTCTTGGTACTAGGGCTGGATAGGTAATGTCTGCCGAATAGGAAAGGATAATGTTCAAAAGTAAATATGAGAACCGAGAAGAAAAGGTATTACAGATGGATAGGTGGATACTTTCTTCCAAAACCTAAAGATATAGATATAGGTCATATTATGCATATAAGTTAACCATATCAAAACGATGCTATATCCGATCCGCGGAGAAAGTTCCTTTCCCCCCCTTAGAATGATACCTAGATGAGAAAGATGGAGGGGGTTTTACTCGACTATGAAGAAAATGAATCCTCTGTCGGCGGTGAAAGCGAATTTTTGGGTCCCTATTCAATTGAGTTACAGTACACACGACACACATCCACATCATCCACACACACTGTACATTTTTTTATCCCTCCATCCATACACATGGCATTGTACTTGGCTTTGGCTTGGCTTTGGCTTGCCTCCTAGACTAGACCCAACCGAGGGGCAATATTAAAGAGATAGAAACGGGCACTATTACATTTGTAGGTGGTTTGCGTTTTGTCGGTTTCACTTTGAATGTGTATAGCCATGGCCGTTTAAGTATACACGATTGGTGGTGGTGGTGGTGGCATGATATGGGATGGTAGATGGTATATAGCGGGGGAAAGTTGAGTAAAAGGAGAAAGCTTGGAGAAAGTAGACATATAAGTATATATATGAAAAAACCAGTCGGTACGCTTTCACTTGTTTATCGATCCGTCCGTTAGAGACGTCCATGGTTTGGTGGTGAGATCGACAGTATATTTTTTTTATTTTAGCTTTCTCCTCTCCATCCTTCTAGTCTGTATATGTACTTATGTGTGAGTTGGTCTGTGTTTGCATGGTTAACCAGTGTTATTTTATGCTAGGCTTTATCCTCCTGGTTCCCCGCCTCACTCCGTGGAGAGCAATTGATATAAATACATGAGATGATGATGATATGATGCTTTTATAATTTGGGCAATATGGCATTATGTAGATGATCAAATACACGCTATCAGGACTAATTCATGTGTTATCATTATCATTGGGTCGGGAGTAAGTATTAAGATGAGAAAATCATTAGAACTTTGCATGATATGAGATGAAAAGGTCATTGACGGCGGTGTGGGCCCAGCTCAAATTCGAATTTCCTAAAGGGTTTCCGACGGACTTCCTACCTTTTTATTATTGGGCATTGTTAGGAAAAGCTTATGATATGAGAAATATTATGACATGAGAGGGGCTCCTGAATAAACTAACAATGTTATCTGCCACACAACTCAATTCAACTCACCTTTCTTTGAAGAAAAGGAAAAGGTGCTGTGGCAAATTTATGGCTGTCGATGTGCTTTACTTGTATTTGTATTAATTAAAGAGGGAAAGCCTATATCCCTTTTACATATTTAGGAATATCCGGAGAAAGTACTTATTCCCAAAAAAAAAGTTTTCACTTCCATGCATGTTGATCATACCCGCAAGATAAGTACCTTATGTGTGCCTACCAACTACACCTCCAAAGTCTTAAAAAGTGTTGCAAACTAAATCCCCTTTTGAACCCTGAACCCGAGGGACAGGAATAAGTTAAAATTTTCTGGGGAAGCCAGAGAGTTAGCCTATAGCTTACATCATATTTACAGACAAGCGGCTCATCTACATACCTATTACCTGTATCATTCCTTCCTTGCCCAAAACTTTTTACTGCTGTAGAATAAGTAGTATACTTCATTCATGCTTATCTCTTTCCAGGATTGGTATTTAGTATTCCGCTAATTGAATATTTTAATATAGAGCTAACTATTTATATTACACACACCTTTTAATATAGTATACCTTACTCCTTTTAATATAAAATAAATATAATTTTGCTAACTTTATATGTAGATACCTGGGTTTGGGTATGGGTCTATATGATCTATATGGTCTATTAAGTATGTGGACCAAGTCAGGTTGAATGTTCGCCCATATTAAGTGTATGTATGAATGTTTAAATCCATCTATCTACTCATTTTTCTCTTCTGGACTACTAAACAAACCAAGCTCAAATTAAACTTTCTGTCTTGTCTTCTTGTCTCTTCTCCCCCTTTCCCACCTCACAGACAATTTCAGGCGCCATGAGTACCTTAACTCCACCAGTAGCGTTGGAACATCCGGAAAACCAATTTAGAGTGGATTATATTCAAGACGTAGCGTCCCAACCTGATTTCGATTATCCTTCTGTAAGTGATCACTTTTACTTTCTTATACATTTAGGATAAAAAAAACTTTGTTCATGTGTAAATAGTATAACTAAATTAAACACTATATGCAATTTAACTGTATAGTACGGAACTATTAGTACCACTGATTTTGTTTAATTGTTCAAATAATATTAATGTGTTAGTTTGTATATATATCCCATTGCATATTCCTTTAAAAGCTACAAAAGAAACGAATTCTTCAAGTATAAGTTTAGCCATAAAAAAAGTAGCCAACTTCCTTTCAACAGGGTACGACCCAAAACTGTACTTTCCCTTTCAAATTTTAACCAATGGGTTAAAAAAAAACATATAACTAATTTAAAAGTAAATATAAACATGTACGCGAATATTTTGAGATTGATGTTTTCAAGTTCATTAATATCAAGTATTTATTAGAAGAATTAGAAGAATTAAATGACTCATGCAACTTATCCTAAAATAATATGCTTCTAAATTACTTATCGCTTGTATGCTCTTTGTATCACCTACAGGAATTCTATGAGCACACGGAAAGTCTTTGGAAGGATAGAGGCGTCCAATCCTGTTTTGAACGATCCAATGAATATCAATTAATAGACTGTGCAAAATAGTAAGTCCTTATTTAAGTATTACTAATCTTTTTTTACAGAATGCATCCATCAAAAAATTTCATGCTCCAAACCAGTATTTTCTACTGCATTTGTGCTTCTAAATTAATACTGTCATAATATAATATACATAGATCATGATAATAAGTATAGCAGCACCTGTCGTGTAATCCACAATTATTCAAAACAATTCAAAACTCAACATTTTCTTGTCTATATTTACGTTTTGCCCCATCTTCCTTTAATTTTGAGTGATAATTATAATCAATGCCATTGCCCATTGGCCATCTCATCTTATAAAAGTTTTATATCGGGTCACTTGGGTTGGTTTCCCAATGTATGTTTATGTTTCTGGCATGATGGCCTTCTGTTGGGGTTGGGATGGCTGACCCATTACACCAAAAATATTTGATTCAGTCGAAAAATGAACAGATACACTTTAAAATGTGTAATTGATCCGCATGTGTTTTCCCCAGTCGCTGCCTACTTCTATAATACATAGATAGCTACAAACTTAGGTACATTATAAGGCAGAAATGCGAAGAGCACGCGTAAATTCCTCACTATAAATTGCCATAACCGACTTTACCTAGGAATATGTGTGCACACAGTAAAAAAACTGCACAGTCAGTCTCCACTCTACCAAGAAGAGAAGCATGGATGGATGGACCCAGTTGAGAAGGAACATCCAACATCCAACATCATCTCAAAGTGAAACGAAAACGAGCAGGGGGGATATATCTACGGGAGAAAAAAAAGTATGTCACCCATGGCTCGTGGCGTGGCTGGCTTTCCTTCATTTTCTCCCTAGTCTATATATTCCCTCTCCCCTTCTCTCTCTTTACAACTTTCTATTTGCAGAGTCTGCATATTTGGTTGTGCCCTCTCTCCTCTCCTTCTTCCACCTACTTCCACTACAATGGACATTAAAAAACAGTGGAGGGGAGATACTAAATTAAAAGCGAGTGACCATTATCACATCACATCACCCACCACCGACTTTCCCTGTCCAGTTCCAGGAGATAAATCGTTTGCAGAGGAGAGGGAAATGAAACATGATGTCTTCGTGCTCCATGTTTGTTCCCCTGAACTTTTATCAACTTGAAGATATTTACTTTCTCTTTGTAAATGAACCAGAAAGCATATAGGTGGGTTCGGGGAATGTTTAGAGCTGTGAGGCAATAATGAAATTGTGTTTCGACACATTTTTTTATATATTGACTCTCGTCGAGTAGACAGAACCCAACCGATGCTTTAAGTATGAATGATATATTATGTAGGTTGTATTGTAGGCAGATATGTACATTTTCTCATAAAATTACATACTTATGATGAAAAAGAGCTCTAAAACATGCGTTCAACTGAACTGACTCCACCCTTCGCCTGAAGGGGATTGCTTTTTCCATGAATGAAGAGAAAAGGAACAAGCTATACTGAGGATTTTATTATGTCATTTCCTGTTCCTTTTTAATGCTCTTGCCCAGTGCAAATCGCATTTTATGATTGCAGTTATGGCTATGTGTACTTATATTCTCAATAGATAATATGAAAAGTACAGTTCTGTAAACTAGTAGATATGAAAGGATGTAAGAATAAAGATATCCAGCCTAATTCTGGAGTGATCTGATCAATATCACGATCACGAAAGAATCAAAAAGTATCTTTAATCATCTGGAACAATCTGCTTCTTGAAGTGAAATTGCTGAAAAGCACTTGGAAAGTAGGAAATGCTCAAAATTAAATGGAAGTACACTTTTAAATATTGTACTCGATTTTCTTAGAATGATTACTCCTTATTTGCAAACTTGGATCTGTCAATTATGACAAGGTACTCTGCATTGAAAACAATAAATAGAGGCAGTAAACACAGACAACCTTAATTAGTTATACAGTCCTGATCATAATTATGGTTAGGAATAATTCAATTAAAATATAAGGTTAGGCAAACTAACTAATGTTCAGTCAATGTAGATTGTGTTGGCTGGGCTGACTTTGGTTTGCGAGTATTATTTGATTTGATGACAATCATTCAATATTCAATATTGAAATTACATTGATTGTACTGATGTACTGTAACAAAGTGCAAAATAAATAATTGGGAATTTTTGTGGGGGAGGAATATTGCTTTCATAATTAAGGTTATGTCTCGAAAGGAAAACGAAACAATACACCCCAAGTGAATTCGTGTCATGGCGTCTGGTGTCAATAATTAAAATCTGCAGCTTACAATCTGCTTGTGCCTTCCTTCACATGGCTTTCACATGGCTTTCGCTGATGATCACTTATGGGAACTTTTGTTTGCATAAAGTGCGTTACAGGAACCTACATACATTTACAATGAGCAACCTGATCTAATTGAAAACAATCATATCAAATAGTGAAAGTACAGTTGCTTGATTGTCTCTGCAGGTGATCCCGGGCGTGTCATGAGTGTATGACAATGATATGTTGATCAAAAGCAAATAAAAATATACCCTCCCCCGCATGTAATAAAAACATGTGAAATCATTAGACATACATACTTCTTTATACTCGGGGACGAAACGTGAGTGAGTAAATACAAAGTAGTGAAACGAGATTGTAGTTTGGAGTAGGACAGAGAGAGATTCCCAAATTTCTGAGAATCCGGAGTGTCTCTGTAGATTTTAGCACTTTTTTATGGATTCGGGGAATCCTTATCTAGATTGGAACTGTGCCGTATTGATGCTGTAGGTGACGATGATGGTCCTGGTGCTGGTATGGTAGCTATGTACATATGCCAATTGGACATGTTGTGTTGATACCCAGCATAGTCGTTTTTGTCGTTTCAAGAACCGTAGTTTTTATGTCGGCAGTACCTATGTAAAATTGATTGTTCCATCCAACTTCTTTGCTTTTTACAAGCATGTTTACTGACATGTGGGTACTCTTTATATTTGGAGTTCTAAGAAAACACATTTAAAAATTAAAACCTTGTACAGTAAGTACCTTACGTAAGATAGCAAGAGCATATTTTTAGGCTCTTCCTGGAAACGAAGAATGAGAAAATGACTCAGAATCAGAAGCATATTCATGGCCACGATACAACATAGCATGCAACCAACTTCGGAACATAACTTATGTGACAGAAGTATTCAGCTTGCCATTTTCTAATTAGCTAAATTAAAATATTACGACTACGGGACGATTTAAGACGCGACTTTCCATTTTATATTCTTACCAAGTCTCACAAAGGCTAGCTCAAATCTTGGTCTTATACAAGTTACGCTTCAGGGAAAACTTTTATTCAGCATTTTATCAAATGACATGCATTTTAAAATGTCACAAGTTAAGAATCCCGACCTTTCTCAACCTCAATCCATTACTTTAGGCAAGACATTAAAACACATTATTGTTATTGATACTCATTCACACGCAACTACATACACATAACATTTAGGCATTTGCAAAATTTCATTTCTGCAAGCGCCATAACTAATTAGAAGTACATAATATTCCCTTCATAAAATCATATACACTATGCGTACCCACTTGACTTTTTAAGTTGCCTCCTTCCCAACTTTCACTTATCTTGATGTACGTAATTTGAACTCATGTTATACCCAAACCAAACCAAGCCAAGTATTTATATTACTTTTTCACGAGTCATAAACAACCAAAGAGTATAAAATTATTCCAGGTAGGATGTGGATGCAGGATATTATGACATGACATAGGTAACATACATTTAATTGTAAGTAAGCCTCTTGGCTACCCCCTCTCCAGCCTCGTATCCCGTTACTGACGGCTATGGTCTCCATTTCATGCGTCATTGTACCATGCACAATGTGCATGCTTGAATGACAGACCATTCATATCATCTACCTTCTTCCTTCTTATCAATGAGTTGTCCAGCCAGTGTGTGTAATATGATGTGATGTGATGTGATGGGAGGGAAAAGAGAAAGCAGTTAAATTACTTACACATCTAAAAATAGCATTTTATTATTATCCCCCTTCCCTTTATGACGAATTTTGTTGTACTATTTATGAAAGTTTCGCAAGGTAGACGTAAATATATTCATATTGCATACATAATAGTTTTGCGGATTTACTATGGGAAATGAGGGCTTTAGATTATCATTTCATTTCATACGAGGATATGAAGAGAAAGTAAAGGGGAGAGAGTTTTTTTACCACCTGACATGACGTCATGTAAATATGGTGGTGGTTTGGTTGCTGTTGTTGTTGGCTCCACTACAGAATCTCGGTGGTGGTGGTGGTAAGAAAAGAACTCGTTATATATTGGTTTCAAAAGACGTAGAATACTATATTTGAACTGGGCTTGTGCTAATAATACTCCTCCTGTCATGTCAGTCTCGGTTTCATTCATGAAAACTTTTTGTTGAATGGATTAGCCAAGACAGGCCAAAGCCAACCAAGAGCCAAACCAGAGCTATTGTCATTATCCCAATCAACGTAATATGTAGTGTCATATCGCACAACAAAGAATAGAAAATTACGTAGTGCATTGCGTAGGTACACACATGCAAAAATTTACTACTTGTAAATAGGTTTGTACTTAATGGACATTTGATGATTAGGTTGTTTTTAAATTTGCTAAAACCCAAACAAATGGTTCTGCTGTCGTAAGCAATTGCGTAATTCTCAGGGTTGAATTGAATTGAACCTGATTCACCTCCCCAAATAAAATAGAAAATATCTTGGGTCTAAAAATAATTTGATTGGATTTGTTTGGCAAGAAAAACATTTTGCCCTAAAGCATGACCAGGGGCAGAGGGACAGTCATAAAACAACTGGTGTACGTACTTACTTATGTAGGAATTTATATGCAAACGAAGAGCATCTTACATTTATTTACGATTTTTAAGATGATCGTGAGAGTGGCTATGGCCATGCTATAAAGGTGAAAGAGATACATTTAGTCTGAGAATATATTTTTATGTGATTTTCTTTGGTTTATAAATAGCATGCAAATTTATTAAATGATATTATGGGAAGTGAAATAGACCGAGTATAAGTATATCATATCAACCTCATCAACATAAATATAAAATGCCATCACATCAGATTAGATTTAGATGCACATATACCTATATTGCACAAAAACTATTTTTATTCTAATTATTTGTTGTTGATCATGTTGATCATGATCATCCCGATGATGTTGATATGGAATAAAAAAAGTGTTTGAAAACAGACCGCACCGACCGTACACACACTGCCGGGTTGACGTCATCCAAATGATGATGACAAACAGACTTGAGGTTCTTGGTTCTGGCTGGCTCGGAGCCTAGCTTTCCATCCTTGATTTCCTCTTCCAAGTAGACAGGGGGGAAATATACGTGGGCCGATTTAAGTAAGCACATACATGAAGATAGAGTTGCATTGTATAATGTGCATCATTCAAAATACAAATACGTACCGGATTTGATACACTCCCTGATGGGGATCATTTTACTATGTACAGCAAACAAAGTGACGTGGCTGGAATAAAATACGTAACATTTATTTAAGTAGAGGAATTTGAGTAACATTTAACAATAAAGCTATTGTCATCTCATAAAGTTTGTAAAGGTTATATAAAGACAGCCAAGTCAAGTCAAAGCCATCATGATTAATTCTAATCATATCCCATCCAGAAAATCTCAATTCCCCAGCTTAATTCCCGTCTACCACCCACGATGAGGATCTGGATGGTTTCAATTTCTTTTCTTGATGCATCAGATCAAATCAAATAAATACATTTAATTTGATATATGGGATGTGGGAATCTGTGATCAAAAAGTAGCTTAGCATAAAATTGAGTCAAATCAAAATGATAATCGTACTGTGGAGTATCTAGCAAGATAATTTCGTTATATGGGGACAATTTCATTATATTTCAAGCATCTTATTCCTGACTGCAACAGGAAGGAAGTGTAATAAAAAGGGTACCATCTCCAACATAAACTTTGTTATATCACATCCATTCATTTATCAATGCAACATTTATTACGCCTATTCACTCCTTCCTCCCACATAAAACTTCAATTCAATTCAAGTGAAAGAAAAAATATATCGAAAGGAAAAGCGAAAGAGGGATATGGATAGAAGTAGAGTAGACACAGAGAGCTTTCTAATGATTTTTTCTTCTTTTGAAGTGTGTAAAGTTTGGCTGAGGAAAATCTATCCCATTCACTGGCGGTATGTTCGATATAAGTATATGAATATGTTCATGTCTATCAGATAATAAATGAGATATAAGATAGTATGCAAGCAACTGCTCCACATTAGATTGTCAGATTGGGTTTAGAGCTGGAACAGCACTTGGGATCAAGTGAAGAGTCATTCCCAGGATAGGATGACGGACAATGTATCAGTTCATGAAGAATTTCTTGTTAACTTGATTTTGAGTTGGTAAAAGGAAAGTAATTATTTGAAAGATTGTGCCAAATTTATGTCTTGTTTAATGAATAAAATAAGTTGCATAATTGTTTTTTAAATCATCCTCCAACATTCGACTCATTTCTCCCGAGCTTCCTACTTTCTCCAATCTCGAAAGCATCATAATATGTGTATGCAATTCCAAAAGATAATAATGGCAAGGTTGTCGGATGGCATGGCACACAATTTTATTCAGCTTCGTAGACCAGTTCAGTTCACACTGGAACAACATGCTAGTGACCTGAATAGGTAGATGTGTATGGATGTGTGGATAGGAGTGAAAGGAACGCTGCCGTTTTAAATTCCAAAGCAAGGAGAAAAGGACCCAACGAACGAACAAACTAATATCCTGCCTTTCACTTTTGGAGGAGAAGGTGAGGGTGAGATAATTCAGCAAAAGCAAAAGCTTCCTTCCACCAAAGCAAACTTATAACTTGGCCCATGCTACCGATACTCCCTCTCTAGTTTGCAAAACGAGGGTAGAGTAGAATGGAGTAGAGTAGAGCAACCACCAACAGTGATGTGGTGATGATCATTAAATGGCATAGTAAATACCTACACCTATGTAATAATGGCTAGGTTCTTTGGATGATTTTTTTTTTGTGCAAAATGCATATGCGAGCTTTCAAACTGCCTTAAAAGTACAGTTAGTTGAGTTGGGGAGCACAGACAGACCGAGCTCTAGATATGGTTTGGTCTAGTTGGTTTGGTACAATCACATATAACAACGCTGGAAGTAGCGCAGGCTGGATTCTTCTTTATAATATTGATCAGCGCAGGCCAATCAAAGTCACCGGTGCTCGACCGACCGTTGTCGGCGCCGACATCGTCGAGAAAGCACGGCCTATTCCTGCCTTACTTTTCATATAGCTATATAAAAATGTCTTATGAACAAACCTGGAATAGGTCTAACTTACCTTCGCTATTCAAGATATGATTAGGTATGTTGTATTTATAAAAGAGAAGTAAGTAAAAGTTCTTAAGATCCCTACTGCACCCCGTCAGCGTTAACTATACATTGCATCTGTTTACCTGGGCATATCGCACATGTAAAATTTACAAGTTCATAGATATAGATGAAGATGGATATATATTAGAAAGTAAAATTTTTGCAAGCATTTACTTTGCAACAATGAAAGAATTTCTCACATTTATACAGCTTTTATGTGCCGAGGAAGTCATGTTATTTAAGCAGAGCAATAAGAACACAAAGTAGAATGCAAGAGTGAAAGTTCATATTCTCTTAATAGAATTAAATATTCAAATACTTTCTCCCGATATATGATTCAAATTTGCAAATGAGGGAGAAAGCAATTTATAGATAATAACTGTGCTAAAATGTCATTTTCATCGATTTCAGAAACGTAAAATATGAACAATCCCATCCCTACCTAAATATAAGTAATATGCATGCGGGTGCAACGCTTTTGTTATGATTTCACTGGATTGCTTCCGTTTTTTCCTGTAAGGGACTCCTTTCCCAACTCTTCTTTGTATGAATCATCCCATACATTACGAGATGGATATTGCCATCCCCTGTCATAAGAGAACAAGTTCCATATTAAGCTATCTTCCGTTCTGTTGTACAAGCCTTTAATCCCTTTACCTGTTTTAAGGGTACTCTCACCGTATTTGAATATAGCACATGGAACAGGGAGAAAGCCCTTCCATTCCCTTCCCCATTCTCCATCTCCATGCATATTCCAGAAGAGTGAGCTTTCTCCCAGCAATAGCACACGGGGATGGATGCCTGTGAGAACCCCAGTCTATTTTTAGAACCCGAGTCCCTAAAAATGGATTTGCGTCGGTGGTCGGGTCCTCTTTACTGTGGCTGTTGTAAATACAATAAAACTTTGTGTAGGTACTAACTAGAGTAGTGGCACTAGCACTACTAGACTACTTCAGGAGGGAGATGGAACGGCACATTGTGAGAAATGGAGAAAAAAATGTATTATAGCCCTTTCCTCACTTTTCGCAAAAACGCTACCCGGGTATCCCCCTCACTGTTGACACTCCAAGGAGGGATGGCTGTAGAATGGCTACAGTCGCTCTTGTATAAAATGAGTATGGATGGACCCAGTTCATCTACTGCCTCAACACTCGGGATTCACCCAGAGCCCCATATATAAATTGGTACATACTACTTCTGATTTTTAGTCTTTTTTCCTTTCACTTCATAAGTATTTTTTCTATGAAACTACTCCTACTACTTACTAGAGAAATGGAGAGCTTGAATCTATATTTCGGGTACATAATAATATGGAATGGAATGGATTTGTTTTTGCAAAAAAACTGTTCTATTCACCCGCTTTCGCTTGTCCCTTAATATCCTCCGTTCTTGTCTTTTTCTCATTTTTCTTCTTCCTCTGCTTGGGATTTTCTCTCAATATATATGAAATGATGATGATGATGACACAGCCCAAGCAGAATGTGTCTTTTTGGGTGTTCCGGCTTCCCTTCGGCTTTCGTGCTTTCTCGGAATCGGGTAGAGAGCAGGATAACATAGCAAGTGTGGAACATGGAGTGGAGATTGTGTTCAGAACTTTAAGCACTGACTGGTTTGGCTGGCTAGTCAGCTATTTTCCACTATGAGACTATGAAAGATGAATTAATAAATGAAAAGATATTATGGGAGAATCTATATGTACCTATGTACAATACCTTCTTGAATTTGATATAAAAAAGAATGTGCGAAATGTGCCTTTTTGTTATAATTTTTATGATGACAGGAGGGTACAAATACAAATTGGGATATTATGTTATTTTTCGAACATCAATTTTTTATGAATTGAAAACTACCTATTTCAAACTATTTATTCACAGCATGCCATAAATACCGGATTCCCTATCTTAGTATTATTTTAAATAGTCTCTAACACATATAGAGAATACATCATTTATCACATACAAAACAAATGTTGCACATTTAAGTCGATATCAATAATGTGAACAAACTTTGAGTGATTATTAATCTCAGGTTAGTTATGCGTGTCTCTGTCTGAGTACACTTGTATACAGAAAATTTTTATTTCATAGGTAATCTTTCTACTAATAACCCAGCCACCATACCAATGACTTTCTACTCATAAAATGCAACATTGCAGAAAATCCTGTTCTAGAGTTTTAAGTAAGTTGGCTCACAGAATTGAATCAAACTGGCTGATGGATTTCTTTAAAGAGAAAGTCACTTTCTAATCATTAAGCTAATCACTTTCTCTCCTTGGGCATTACCAAAGCTAGAATTCATCCGTGTTTGACAGCAGTTGCCGAGAAGTTTGGAAGGATTCGTCGACTTGTCTCATTGATTGTTAAGACAAACAATTTGAGAGCGGGCATACATTTGTGTAAATGTTTTTTGTTTTCAAAAACACACGTGGGCTAAATAAAACCTATGCATATTTGCATGTGAATTTAGTTTTAAATAGCATACCTATACAATACGTACAGCTTGCGTTCAACTTTTCCTGGAAAAAATTTTCATCCCATATACCTCCCCATTTTTTACTACCCAGTACTCATACACTCCAGTAATCAATTATGTAATTTATATTACATTTAGTCTGCGACTTCTTCACTCTAAATATATTACCGATGTCTATGTCTCTGCTTCCTTCCGTGCCTTGGCGCTTTCAAGACGAACTCCATACCTCCCTCACTATCTACTTCACTTCCTTCCTAATATGTGGAATCCCCACCACCGTAGAGATTTGGGTTACGTAAAACATTACTATATTGCTAGATAACCCACTCACTACCCATCCTCAATCCTCATCATATCATAAGTTATTCATAATTCATCATCCCATACCTACATTTACATTTTACCCTGAAATCGTGAGTATGCATGCGTATGTGTTGTTGGTGATGTGATGAGAAAGCTATTTTTAGACTCTCCAGCGTATTTCTCGGTAGAATAAAATGTTATAAATAGACCCGACTCGTTTCTGTTTTTAATACAAGAAGAGTGGAATGAAAAAAAAATAGAATGAATGCAAAAAGATCCCAAAATACATGCGGGAATATGTACATCTGCCTATATTTGATATGCGTAGGAAAGGGGCATAAATCCCTCCATAAAAATATATTTTATTTGATGGGATGTGATCTTCCTCTCTTCTCCGAAGTAGTTTCATATAACTTGTATTTTTATCCTGGTCCTGATGTTTTTTTTCTCCTACTATTTTACTAACTTACTTTACTTAAGGGATGCATGGAATATGGGATAAAATTTACCCTTTTCATTTTTCCTGTGGAATCTCCCAAACCAAATATATTTAACCTACAGCTCTATAAATAAAGCGTTGGGAAACGGTCCATATAGAAAATTGGGGGAAAACAGTCAGTCAGTCAGTGGCCTAGTCTAGGCTCACGACTCGACCTATATACATTTCAGTGGGAATTAAGATGATCTATCATAAAACTATTAGACAAATGAATGTTGATATGCCCATGTCCAAGTCTCAACTCAAATATAGAACAGACAGGAACATTTTGGAGTCCAAGAAGAGGCCAACCCAATTTAACCAGAAAGTTAAATATAGGTATATGGAGCAACATTTTAGTATTCCTGGAACTCTCCCTGCTTTGTTGTAATTTCAAAGGGCCGACTTGGGCCTGCAACTTCACTTTTGAAAGTATTCCCCTCTCTGTTTTTCTCCCCTTCTTGGACTCCATATCAATCCTTAACAGATTTTATAAAGCAACTTATATAAGAAGGAAGCGAGGCATGATACGATGTGTCCCAGTTCTTTTTTCCTTGCCAAGCCAAGCCGGGCCCAATACAATCCTGCTAAATATGAAATAGAATAGAATGAAGAGTGAATGAGGGGGAGACGGAGAGGAGAAGGAAACGGTCTATAATGATTTGCAGGAGGAGAAGAAAAAAAACTGATGATATCCATCCATGGATGGGGGAGGAAGTGGGTAATGGAATGGGTATCATACCGCCGACACCACCTCCACCCCACCACCACTATCATGGTACAAGTTCCTCCATTCAGAAGGAGTAAAAAGTATACAAATCGACGTGACACGCGATGAAGATGATGAAGCCCAAAAGGCTCTGGCTGTTAGTTGGGAAGATGTGATGGGAAGAAGGAGAAAGCGAAAAGCCTTTTTTTTGTGGAGATGAGACGAAGAAAGTGAAAGTTGAATTTGGATTTGGGTCTGGGTGTAATGCAGGCTCGTCTTGACTTTCATGGTTCTGAAATAGTCTATTTTGATTTTCCATTCAGTAATGATATGATACTCTCAATAACGTAGAAAGCAGTAAAATTGTTGTTCATATTGCGGGTGACCATTCAACATCTCAAATTAAGTGATTTTAGTACGATATCTTTTTGACCTACATTTTGGGATACATTTTGTATTTAATTGGATCAATGATCGGAGGAGGATTTGATGACTAGAACCAGAATGGTTATGATATGATAATATCTTTTGATATGAAATGACAACCTCTCGTCATTGTGTTCCATTGTTGTTACTTTTATGAATGGTCATTTGGCATTGAATCACGAATCATGTTCTAAAAATAGACACATTATTGTTTACGGATGTATATGGCTAAATCCAAATCCATCAAAAAGGTGATCTACACATACAGGTAGGTAGATGAAACAAGGTATGTAAAGAAGCACTGGCAATTCGCAATTCACATCCATCCACGTTTGGGTTTTCTAGTTTTACCAGGCATATATATTCCTTATTTCAGGATTTATTTGTATAACCTGGCATCACGACTCACGACACGAGCGTGTTCAATTTTCACTTTCAAAGATCCCTTCTGGGCTATATTTATATCTATATCTATCTTTGTCC
This sequence comes from Pseudosinella alba, assembly GCA_034700485.1. Classification (NCBI taxonomy): domain Eukaryota; kingdom Metazoa; phylum Arthropoda; class Collembola; order Entomobryomorpha; family Entomobryidae; genus Pseudosinella; species Pseudosinella alba. Next base: position 48,672 of record JAQIXQ010000036.1, read on the forward strand.
ATATGTGTACATAGTCATCACATCAATAATTATACCACCTCATAAAGGTCTATAGCGGGGGTGGGTGGCTTGACTGCTCGACTGGCTTTGCAAAATTTACTTTTTCTGCATGGCACCCAAAACCTGACATTTTACCTACCAGCTCGTCCGTAACCTATTTCCCTAGCTTCACGTTCCCGTCCTGAATGAATGCTCATATCATTCCATATCATTTCATATCACCCTCCTACAACTCCCATATAGATAAATATAAATGGCCCACTATTCTGCTCATTTAATACAAATATAGTTACCTAGAATAGTACATTATTATTCCTTCTGGGCATATGTATATCTTCAATAAATGTGCTCTTTATGTAATGTGGCCATAGACAGAGCATTCTACTTTCTCTTTCTTCTTTAAAGAACCCCTGTTGGTGTAATAGTGAAGGAATAAAGGGCAAAATGAGGAAGGAGAAAGCAACAAAAATATGGAAGAGAAGTATCTGTACCAACTATATAGGACTCTTTTCTCCAAGCTGGAGCTAGGATTAGTTAGACAAAACTCCGAGAACCAAAGTGAAAGTGTGTGAGGGAGGGAGGAAGGTGGTGGAGTTGGAGCTGGCCTACATTTCAATGCTTTCTCCCATCACAGGGATATTTACATTGTATTCCAACAGGAGGTATAGTAGATCCCAGTTCAGTGGTATGGATGGTGGCGGAGTCTGGAGTGAAGGAACGTGTTCCTCTATCCAACAATCTCTCCTTCTATTTCACTTCATGTAGTGTACATATCCACAAGGCACAAGGGCCCTTATATAAAAAAGGAAAGATAAAATGAATTGAATTGGAGGAACAAATAATGTGGCTGGTTCTGGCTATCCCTTTTTAAAAATAGGATCTGGCTCTATCCCTATTTTTAAAGTATAGATTGGGAGAAAGGGATTGCGTATAACCTTGACCAGACCAGACCAGACCACACTTCAGCTCCCATTTCCCCCATCCTCCTCCAAACAATAATTATTGTTATTGTGGGGCCGACGGAAACAAAAATGTATATACGCTTTAGGGAATTTTTTTCTTCCAGTTCGAAACCAGTTCAGGTTTATGGGGAAGAATCTATTAAGACACGAGAGAAGAGTTGGGAATGGGGAAAAGGATGAAGAAATGGGAAAGGAGGAAACTCCTCTCCCATTCTACAGAGCAACCAAGCCAAGTCAAGCCAAGCAGCATTTTGAAGAAACTGTGGCAAACGGGAAGAAAATGTAGGACACACCGCCAGAACTTTCACCACAGCTTCTATTCTTCTTCCTCATGTCCTATCAGTAAATTTTCTTTCAAAATGAATATTGTTTATGGGATATGGCATGGCATGGTTATATTCTCTTCTGGGGAAAGCACGCCTTTTGGATGTCGGTTCCGTACATAAGTAATATAGCCTGTGTCCCACTGAAGCTAAGAAAGGAAAGAGGAATATGATATGATGAACACTCCAGAGATTTTACTGCTTTCCCTTACTTTCTCCATCTCCATCTTCGTCTTCATCTTCCCGTTTCATACAATCTCGTATTCTTATTCGAATAATGACAACACACTAAAAAAGAATAATGGTCACCAAAATAGATTCGGTTACTTTCTCCGATTTTTCAAAAACAAAATGTACCTATACAACCTTCACAAAAGTTCATTCCATGCTCCACTTCAAGTAAACAATAATATTTGCTAATGTACATGTGCGCAATAGAAATGAACTCGATTAATTACATATTATTACATAACATGGTTTTTGCCCTGTGAGGATTTTGATCTGCCATGTCATGTCATGCCTCATGCCAGTGGATTTCATTCATTTCATTTCAATCCCATTTCCATGTCTATTTCTATCCCCTGAACGAAAATACCTTCCGTGTGCCACTTCTAAAAATAGACTTTCCCCCCAAGATACACATAGGAAGGTGTATATATTTAGGGAGCTGGAGGAAGTTTATTGATCTTGCTCCAGATAAAGCCATATATTTAGCAATTTTATTTATAGGTGCACAGTACACATGAATACTCCTCCTGAGTATTCATTCAGCTTATTTCTGGAAATCTTTAGCTTTGGATCTCGCGATCTATCTGATAGTGACTTTAAAAAAGTATTTATTGGGCACTATCCCTTCTGTAATGGGAATAGAAAGTAGGGAAAGTTATAAGCACGCAAGGTTACTAGATTAAGAAACTTCTATAGAACATTTTATCTCCTGTCTCTCGGTTTGGTCTCCTAAAAGCGCTGGATGTCTATCGTTGGCATTTTTTTAAATGGAAAGCTTGACTTTAGATAGGTATGACTAGAGGCAGATGTTAGTTAGCATAAATATGTTGGTATATTTTTTGTAATTATACTATCAGTTTACGGGTCAAAAAGTCCAAACCATAACTAATGTGCCAACTGCACAAATCAAAATGTACCTAGTTAATTAAATAGGCAAATAGAATGTTTTAACAAATACAGATTCAGCTGGAATCAAATGACCTTAGACCTTAAACTTGACAGCTTATAGCTTACGAGGGAAGGTCCCCCGCCCCCACGCAAGTTCAGACAATCCATGAGTGTTCTCTAGACCAGTTTTTCGTGCTGAACACAGATCTGAAGTCGGTTTTCTGTAAGAGGAAGCTCTGCGGGAGTTATTGGCAATTCTTTCTGGTGATTTAGCATATTGCTTCTATTGTGGGCATGGTTTACATCAATGATATATATGAAAATTAGACTAAAATAATGCCTATCAAATAGAGCTTTTTCTGCTCTATAAGATAGTATTTTTGATTTTTACGAATAGCCAAATACGAATTAATTATTTATGGAGTACGAATGAAGTTCATTTTTGTATTCTACGGCTACGACTGATCATAATTGCCGCTTCGTTTTAATAATTGCAGTAAAGCAATTTGTTGGCTTACCACATAGGCTCTTGAATTAATGAATACTTAATTCGTATTTGGCTATTCGTAAAAATCAAAAATACTATCTTATAGAGAAGAAAAAGCTCTATTTGATAGGCATTATTTTAGTCTAATTTTCATATATATCATTGATGTAAACCATGCCCACAATAGAAGCAATATGCTAAATCACCAGAAAGAATTGCCAATAACTCCCGCAGAGCTTCCTCTTACAGAAAACCGACTTCAGATCTGTGTTCAGCACGGAAAACTGGTCTAGAGAACACTCATGGATTGTCTGAACTTGCGTGGGGGCGGGGGACCTTTCCTCGTTAGCTTTTCGACAAGTGGTGGGCTTACCTAATTTCACTTTCACCTACCTCCGCTCGTATATTATTGTGATTCCAATTTTATTATTGTTAAATGTATTGTCAACGCAAAAATGCTGGTTTGGACATGAAATTCATTGATGCGACACTTGACTTATATGCGTCGCGTAATATGACGACATTGGTTACTTGACGCTTTTTTAATTATACTGACTGATAAAATGAAATAATGTACTAATGAAAATGATGTCTCTCTTTCCTTCCAGTTTTTTAGATAAAGTTAGTGAAATAAAGCAGCCAAATTATACGCCCACGGAACAGGTTAGTCCAACCAAATATCACTACATACAAAAATATCAATCATTTGCTGTGTAAATTGCTTGCATGCGTTTTAATCAGAGTAAGCAACCACAGTTGTTGAGTCGATTCATCTGAGTATACAATATTCGAAGGAGCAACCAACCTGAATTCTGAATTGACATCCAGATTGTGAAAAAATTAACTACTCAAGAAGGAAATCTACCAATTGACTGGATGTCATTCATTTCTTTTTTACGTTTAGTTGCCATTTATGATTCACGATACTTGACCACCATAATGTCAATTCATGTTTCATTTCATTAATGCGACAATTTGTTTGTTTGTTTGATTTGATGATGAAGTCAATCGACTTGTCCTTCTTGACAAATGCCCTTTGTATTTGCCACTTTAGTACTTTTGAGAACCCCAACTAACAAGGAATAAAATACGTTAGAATTCATACATGATGGAATTTAGTAACAAATCAAACCACACTCTCAATGAAAAAGAATGAATATGAGCATAAAATAAAATGCAGTTGTCTTTATTCCTATTATTACTTCATCTTATGTATTTGCTCAGGAAAGTAGTCTGCTTGCAAATGACATGTCCATTTATAGAAGAACAAGTTATGATGATCATGATGATTCAATGATAAAATATTGAATCTTTTTCTCACTTTAATTGGATGATTTAGTTACATATCTATCTGCAGTTTGATGATCAGAATGAGAAATAAAGAGATTGAGGAGAGCCTTATTTGACATTTACGGCTTTGGGAATGAATTATGACTCTATTTGGCATTAGGGCAGTTTTCCAACATGCCCAAGTTGTCAAGTCAAGTCAAGTGACCCCATTTTAGAATTTTCATTTAATTGACAATCTGCTGCGTGCCAGATTTTTTTTTAGAAAAAATATACTTGCTCTATGAACTTATCACTCAATTTTAATTGTAGTTTTTCACTTCGTTTTCTTAATTCTGTGAGTATGTTGACTGCCGATCTAGGTACTTAAATTATTATGTAACACGACTTGATTTTTTTATGGTCCTACAGGACATTCTAAGATGTCGTGTCCTCACTTCGGGTATTTTCGAAACAAGATTTCAAGTGGACAAAGTTAATTTTCAGTAAGTCTTCCTGAAATATAAAGAGATCTTCTTGGCTTATGAAAATTATGTAAATTATGTATCGTTAAACTCATTTGCTTTCTCCTTTAACTCCCAAAGTATGTTCGATGTCGGCGGGCAACGAGACGAGCGGAGAAAATGGATACAATGTTTTAATGACGTGACTGCCATCATTTTTGTGACCGCCTGTAGCAGTTATAATATGGTCCTCAGAGAAGACGCTTCCCAAAATAGGCTCAAAGAGTCCCTCGAATTATTCAAGAGCATTTGGAACAATAGGTAAAAATAAAAATTGACGATGATGATGTGATGATTAATACTAACTATCAAGGCATATCTTAAAATGATCTTCATTCAATTTCCCCCGTGCTTCCCCGTGAATCTTTTATAGATGGTTGCGGACAATCTCGGTGATTCTCTTCTTGAACAAGCAAGACTTGTTGAAGGAGAAAGTAAAAGTAGGGAAATCAAAACTGGAGGATTACTTCCCAGACTTTTCACGCTACACCACGCCGGGGGATGCAGCCTCTGAACCGGGTGATGATCCTGAATTCGTCCGCGCCAAATATTTTATCAGGGATGAATTTCTCGTAAGTATAAACACTTTCACCTTTTATTTCCCCAATTCATTCAAAACATAATTTCACCCTGTAAATAATTATTCTTATTTTTGTGTCCCCCTAAAAATGATTTCCCATTCATTTTTTGGACCCCTCCAGCGTATAAGCACAGCGAGTGGCGAGAATAAACATTACTGCTATCCCCATTTTACGTGTGCTGTGGACACAGAGAATATCCGTCGAGTGTTTGGTAAGATGTTTGGTTTTGTAATGTGTGTGTTAACATACATCTCAAATGTAAATTGTGAATTTTTACCAAACCTTTTCTGTCTTTTCAGATGACTGCCGCGATATCATTCAGCGAATGCATTTACGTCAATACGAGCTATTGTGATGGACACCTTTTCTCCTATTACTATTATTACCACATTGTACTGTAATATTATATTGTTACTATTATTATTAATTCATGATAAAAATTAATTATTGTTAAAAGAAAAACAGGCATAGCTAAAACTTAAAACATAATGACTGTTACTGCTACTGCTGCTATACTACAACAAAACTGCTATTATACATATACATACATACATAATTATAATTACTGTTGTAGGATAAAAATATTTAAGTAAGTACATTACATAATCTAGATTACAATTATTATTATTAGATAATGGAGCTATTATACTAGGTATATAAATGTACTTGTATTATATTTATTAGGAAGGTTTACGTGTACAATTGTTAAGTTTTTAAAAAGCTGCAACACTGCAAGGTACATAACTAAGGTATGTAATATTGTAAGTATGTGTACATAAAAACTACACAGAAATACTATTCACAGTTAAGGCTATTTAGGAGATAAAATATGATATAACTTGTAACTTCATAGATGGTCGTTTTTAAAACTGTGGGGAATAATGATATGACTTCCCAGGCAAAAAAAAATCATTCTTACGGTTTCTTTTAATAACGTTGACTTTATCGCAAAGGAAAATATAACATAATTATCGCTATAAATATATTTGTATCATCACCCACCCGCCCGCCCGCTACCACCATCACCACAAGAAACTGAACTAACTTTTTAATAGGAATGGACAGAGACAGAGAGAAAGTAGGATAATTACATTTTGCGTAATAAAATGTAAAAGTAAAAGGGTTACTATTCGATAGAGTTGAATGCATGTGAACTAGATGCCCATTATTAACCCATTTTTTAACATAGCTTGTCGATTTGATTGTTCAGCAAACGTTCATTAAGATTTTGACGAAAAAAGTATTGGATTGGATTGTGATTATATGCTGAGATGAGGAACTATTAAGTAACTGTTATGACAAGACCATGTTAGAGCGTTGATTGTAATACATAGTCCATTTGACTAAATAGCTCGATAAAATTGACAAAAGTTTAAAGTTGGCTTATTGAATTCTTATTTGACATAAATTGGAATGCAAGTTCCGTAATTATTGGTCTGCTTATTCTTCTTATTTTAAATGATGGAGATTTCTCCTACATTTTCTAAACTGATTTTTTTATATCCGGGAACATCCAACTCCTGTAAATGATAAACTTGTTAATTATGGCGGAATGCATGTAGTAAACTAAAATACATAAGCACATTCATTCAATATGTTAAGACTTTTCTTATATGCAAAATGCTATACGCTAACTTATTTCAGAAAAAAAAAGTATATTGTGCCACTTATTCGGAAGCAATAAGTGATTGTGTACGTACATACTACATGTTTGTTGCATCTCTGTGTTTTAATAACTTTGTGTGAAATCGTTAGAAATCAAAACTTGACATTTCTGTGTACAACTCTATTAGGCTGTGTTTTTAATAATATTACAACATGTCTCCAATCCACAGTAGCAGTTCAATCAATATGAATGTTATATAATGAAGATAGATGACGATAAACTAATGAAAGGAGAAAGTTGGAGAAAGTACGGAAGGGAAAAACATGTCAAAACTATCATCATTTTAAAAACTCAAGAAGACCTGAACAAAGCGGGATAACTATATAAAATGTAACCAAAGGCTAGAAATGCACAATCAAAGAAAGGGAAATTACTGGTGCTAGAAAAAAAGATGAAAGAACGGTGACAGTTGGATCAAGAATACGGATTTGTTTCTTCTTCTTAATAAACAGCCATTTTTAGGTAACTATCAGTGAGTGCTAACTAACATAGGTATAAAATCTTCTGCAAAAGTTGAGTTTAAACTGACAGCTTTTTTATGCAAAGAATGGGATTACAATTTATGTACATTTTTCGGAATAAAATGATTAGTTGTTATTTATTAATCGCTAGAACATATATTAAACATAATTAGTACATGGTGCTACGTCTGCCAAACATGTTGTCAATCAAATTGTGTGATGATTGTTGTTACTATAAAAAAAACATTAAAATTGTATGTAAAAAGCGGTATCTGTATCTGTATTGTGGGGGGAAGGGAGAGGGGGGAACATTTTCAAAACAACAAAAAACAAAAAGCTTTTTGTAGTAAAATAGTACATTTTATAAAATATAGTGCATGATGGTCTGGCTGGACTTACTATAAATATATATGATTAACAATACATAATGTAAAAATATGTTTTTAAAAAAGTCGAGAAAAAATATACATCCCACGAGTGAAAACAACAGCAACTGCGTTATACCTTTGTAATTATTACTACGCCACATACAATTCCAAATTATGCCATTTATTAATCAAAATTTTATTGTATTGATTAATACTATTAATTGGTTTCAATACTTTCAATCTCTTTATTCTTCACCGCCTCATCGTCAGCTTCCAAAATTTTCTAAATTCTGATCATCATCATCAATACCTTGTAAGTAACGAACTTATTTTTGTGTGTAGCATGCCATGATTAATATGTTTGCTGTAGAAGAAAAGGAATATGATGTGAAATAAGAATGTATTCCAACCAAGCAATATGTAAGTTGTCTGCAACAATATGTTCAATGCGCAACACTAGGGGGAATGTTTACTATGTTGAATTAGTTGTTTTACTATGAAAAAAGAAAGTTACTACCACCACCAGTACGTTATTAATGATCTAGTCTTCCTTGTTAAATGTTATAGTTATGCATTATGATGAGTTAAACACTTAAACAACATAACATCCTTCTGATATCTACCTTTTAAGTGCATCTTCTTACAGCTACATAGTCCAACAAAAGAAAATAGATGATTTTAGTCAAAGAGGCAGGGAGATGCTTTCACTGAGCAAATGTGTAGAAAAAGAAAGTTAGCTTACGATGTCTTCATTATAGCACTTTCAACAAAATCCAGTAATTACATGTCGGAGTAACCTGTATGCTAAGATGAATGGAACAGCTTGGAAAGAATTATAAGGGCTTCCTAAATCATCTTGTTATTGTCTCCCATAATTAAGCAGGGTGAAAGTCATATGGGCATAGAGAAAGTTGTGTGCAATTATGCCAACTGAAAATATCTGCGAAGAGATCTTGTCCAGCTTGGTTGACTAAATATTGAAATCAATATACACTGTGTTCTTGACTTAACTTTATTTGATTGCTATTCAGATATTTGTTTAGAATTGGCGCATTATCCTCTAAAATTCACAGTCGATTTGTAATACTTACACTATCATTTAATGTGATTATTATATGAATTATAATGTCAAATGGTTTGAGCCAACTAAGATTTTTAAAAACAGTTTACGAACTATGAATCTTAAATGCAACAAGCAGCTACATACATTTAGCATTTAGTAAATAGGTATACTTTTCAAGTTATACTTACGATTAGTGTAATTAATTAATTACTAATACTTAAAATAGAACTATATATATTTACGTACTAATAATATTAAGACAAGGCTGACAATCAATTGTTAGACTCTTCGAAGACCTCTTAAATATTAAAGATTCAATACATATATAGCTTTATATAATCGCATGCAAAATTTATTAACGCTACCTAAAATTATATAATACTTCAAGAATATTATTGAATGGTCGTTCGTTCATTGTGTACCCCTCCTTTATTAATCACATTGCATGTAAAATGCTGGCCAGCCATATAAAAAGTGCGGTTTTCTTAAGACAATTCCTTTATCGAAACCAGACCCAACTAACAATTTTACTACATTTAATTAACACACACGCCAAGCGCACTGTATTTTCCGAGCTAATTATCTTTTAATTATTTTCATGAGATCATAAGCTATATTTTATATTATATTGTCAACATAATGGTCAGTGTCTCCCCGCAGACCTTGGCTAACTTGTTGGTTTCAATTCAATATAATTTAAAATTTGATATTTTTGCATATAAATAAATTGACAAGGAAAGGGAGAGTACCCGAGTTTAAGCTACAACTACAAAAATGATAAATATGATGACAGAGGATTTAAAAAATCTTTTATATAGCTTCTATTTTTATTTTGCACTTATTCGAAAGAGGAAACTTAATTATGCCAGGATTATTGTTTGTTTTTTATATAAAACTGAAATGAAACGGATAATGTCATATAGATAATTACATACAAGTTATATAAATTTAACCTGAAACGTGATATAGGTAGCTATTTTATAATTGAGGACATAACGGGCGATATAGTACATATTAATTGTTATATTTAATAGAACAATTTTTAAAAGTTTAAAAATTTAAAAAGATGAGGAAAACTTTTTATTTGTTTTAAAGATCGAGCTTTACATGTGAATGTGATTGAATACATGAGTAGATAGAGCAAGGTGCATATAAAAATTGTATTAACTAATTAATTAGATTAATTATCAGCGTTAGATAGTCAGTTAGACTAGATGTAGATTACATTTAGCTACGTTTGCATAATTAGTAATTAAATACATGCATTATCTCTGATCCAGGTAATTGGTAATTAGATGAATGTTCCAAGTTCAAAGAAAGAAAGTTATTTATAATCAATCCATGTGTGAATAAAACGTAACATATTTAGCAGAACAAAAAGTACTAGAAAGTTTTAAAAAAAGTAACTTAAATGCAATTTAACTTGGAGGATGATGCCGATTACTTATTCAAAAAAAAATATTATAATTGTTCTGTTGAGAAAAGAATGGCGTGTCATCAAGATATGATATATGATCAAGTTTTGGATTTTTATGGGTTCAGTTCCTTTTCATGTATGTAAATCAGAATATGTTATAAAAATTAAGGTTAAATTAAATATGGACGGAGTATGTAACTTATGTTAACTATACTTAAAAATGATGAATGTCTGCGTTAATTTTAATAAAAGCCGTTATGTATTCAGTCATCAACAGCAGCAAAAAACAAGAAAGGATGCGATGAAGCTATTAAAAAAATCATTCTTTAAAATATCCAGTACTGTTGAATAAAAATGGTTGAGATATGATATGAGAAGAAGTTAACTTAAATATGCCACTAATTATATACGCTACAATACACGAAGTATATAATACAGCATCATCGTTCATTAAAAATGGGAAAAGGGATTTATATATTAAAGTTTACTTAAATATATAAATATATAATCTCTCTTTTTATAAAAACGAGTGTTCCAACATTTTTTTTTTCAATGTGTAAAAACCGTTATAAAAAGGAAGTAACAAAACTTGCGCACAAAACAGATATAGCAATTAGTTGGTCATACTGATAATTGATACGATTACTTAAAATTAAATCTACATGGTATGGTAAATATTTAGGCTAAGTAATTAAATATATGTTAATTGTTTTTGGTAGTGCCGCTAACTGGGTTTATACATCAAACATATATACATTACATTGCAGTAAAAGTTTAACCCTAATTTTATAACACACGTACGTACATACGACGAAGAAGAAAATTAAATTTAAAGGTGGCCATCATGCATAATTAAGGGTAAATGTCTCTAATTAAATTCCATAACTGTTTAATTGTTGCACAGTACAATGTAATATATAAAACTACAGGTGTAAAAAAATTAAATATCTAATCATTTTAGGCTGCTCTTAATTATTAGTTTGTATTCATATTCAAGATAATTCTATAATTAAATGTATTTTCTTTGTATGTATTGGCGATTGACGTGAGTTAAATCATTACATTGCATTGCATTTTTTATGTAAGACAGACAAAACATATTATTAACTATTACGTGACATAATTATACCTGTTCTATTATATGTAACTGTGTGTGAACTATTTTTAACAAAACAAAAAGGATTTATTATCGATATAATTATATATGTGCTGTTGGGGTTTATTGAGGGAACTTAAGCTTATATAACTGTCTTGTAATTAATTAATTACTTAATTGTATGTATTTAAAAGGTAAAGAGCTAGAAAAATGTTTTAAAAAAATGAAAGATTTTTCCTCTGGAATTTTTACTATCATCATCGCAAAGCAAAGCAAAGTGACCAAATCAATTCTGTAAAAAAAAAAGTATTATTGATATTAATTTATAAGATTTTTTGAACACGAAAAAAGAAAGCATTTCTTATCATATGTAACTATAATTAATTTAATTAATTATTTTGAAGAGATTGTTTTTTTCTGTTAAGTTTCTATTATTTATACACATCATCGATCATGAATCAATCAACCATTTCATTGTTAATCGAAGAGTTTGACTATACTTATGTATGTACTAACAAAAGCCGTTTTAATTATTGTTAAAAATTAAATCGATGTTTAGGATGAAAAATGGTAAAAAAACGTACCTATATCTTTAACCGTGTATGTAATTATTATACAAGTTTTCTTGCTTAAGCCTTTCCTATATAATTATAATTAATGATACTGTAATTATTATTATGATATATGACTTAAACGTGTATTTTTTAGCATTCCCAAATAAAGCCCTATAGCCCAATCAATATAATTACACACAATTTATGTTTGTTGTTGACGCAAAATATAATTGACTACTGTAAACTAGGTTTTAAGAATCCATAATTAATTAATACCATCATTTAGCCGTGTAGATAAAAAATATGATGATATTGTAAATATAATTATGATTGTTAATTAGGTAAGCATATTTAAGTATAAATATTATCTTATGTCTTTATAAATATATATATATCTATTATAAATATGTATATTAAGCCAAGAATAAATAGTGTTCATCCTTCCACAACGTCTAGTGTTAATTATAATACTGCTATCCATTTAAGTACGAAAAAAATAACTATAACCTTTTAGAAGAAAAGTTTCTAAAAAAATGCAAATTTTACTAAAAATAAATATGTAAATGGAATATCTGAAAAATAAAAATATATATGTAAGTACGCTCCCATCAATTTTATTGGATTCGGAATGTTTTGGAAATGAGTTATTTTACAATGCATACAAATATGCCAATTCATATAACCATCAGCCATCATTAATTAATTTAATTATATACATTATTAACATTGTCGATTAAAAAAAATATATTTTTTGCATGTATCATGTCATATTTTTTTGTGCCCAAAAATGTCGGAACAATACTGCTTTTACTTATCCGAGAAACTAAGAACCGAAGACATGTACAATTTCTCCATTTTCTGAAGGGACAATCGGGTTGAAGCTGTAATCCCCACGTCCATCCATGTGCAGGACATATTCATGGAAGGCCCAGAGTGATTTCCGGTGGGATACCGTGAACAAAGTTATTCCTGCGGATCTGCAGAAGCGATATATGGCTCCTTCCACATCGACGCTCACAGCGCTATTAAATGAAAAAAATCAGTACAATATAGTTTTGCTTTAAAAAAAAGTAATCATATGCGACTTTAATTACAATTATTTATTTTAATTACCTTGTGCATTCATCCAAAATAGCAAACTGTGGCTTATGATAAAACATACGAGCCATCGCAATCCTTTGCTTCTGTCCCCCACTCAAGACATCCATCCAATTTTCCACAGCATTCATGCGATGTCTGCTTCCCCGGAAAGTATTAGTCCCTTCATTTGGAGCATTATCCTCCTGATCCGGAGCTGATAAAGTATTCTTACTTTGCTTTTTAGATTCTTGTAACTTCCCAATAGGGACATTGCAATCGACTATACTTTCCAAATCAACAAGTCGCAAATATTCCAATAAGTCTTCATCCTTCCGACCCTTCTTATCCATATCTGCCTTCGTATCAGGATAAATAATTTGGTCTCTAAAAGTACCATAAGGCATGTACGGTTTTTGAGGAACGTAAAATAGTTGATCCCTCTTGGGCTTTGTTAGTACCCCACCCCTGAGGGGCCACAATTCCCCCAGGATCCTAAATAATGAACTTTTCCCGCAACCATTTGGCCCACAGACGAGAACATTCGTCCCCGACTTTACTTCCATGGACAATGAAGTGACCAGAACGTCTCCATTTGGTGTGACAACAGGAACCTCTTGAAATCTTATTATATGATCTTGAATAATGTATCTCCCAATTCCGCTTCCCCCAGTACCAATAATCCCATTTGAGGATGAGCCAGAACCCGGCGATGAGAATTTGTTTGCATCCCGCTTCTTTCGCGGTTGTAAGCGCTTGGATTTCCCCGGCGAGGGAGCAGGACTCTGCTCATCCGGAGCCATTTCCGAACTCCTTGAATCCTCCTCAGCATTAATTTGATCTAGCATTTCTATCAAATGACTCACTCGAGAAGTGTAACCAGCCAGCCTAGTCAAGTCCTTCGTGTTCAAGATGAACCTTCCCATGGCCAACGCCAAATTGAGCAACATCCTCCCACTTTTATAGTAAACCTCTTGCCTCAGTTTATGCGTCGTTGCGGAAGCCAGAGCACCCGTCTCCGGCGTTTTGTTAAAGAACGGTCGACTAACGGCATAATACCCTACAACGGTCGCCATATATTTTGCGATCAAATTCTCAAAGAATTCCATAATAAATTTGAATCCAGTGAACCCGTCCAAATGCCTGTATAGATTGTTGAAGCACCCCAGCATCCAATCCAACTCCCGGTTGCCTCCTTTATAAAAGGCAATCTCCTCCGAATTGGTTATAATCCTGGTGTTTCCGAACCGGAACTCCCCCTCCAAACTTTGTTCGGTCGCTGTCAACTTGGCCATCGGCTTTCGAAGCCGGGCGATGACCGCTGCAATCGCCATCAGGTACAAGAGCATGGTTCTGGGGACTGAAGCCCCAATCGTGCTACTGATCCCGTATACATAAATGATGATGTCCAGTAAGGGCTTGGACATTCGCGAGTATAAATTTGCAAGGGTTGACGTGAACTTTTCAACGTCCGTGGTTATTAATTGATCTATATTGCGCTCGGTTTGATTCAATTTGTAGAATGTTAGCTTATGCATATACTTCGCCATGATGTAACGGGTCAATCTGGACCGAAACCTAATTTCCAATTGTCGTATGGCATAGTGGAGAGTTGCGTTCGTCAGCGTCATCGTAGGCATGGTCATGGCAAATTGCTTAATGAGATGATTAAATCTTAAGGGCTCCCCACTAATGATAGCGGATTCAATCAAGGTCCCTAAGTAGATCGTCCATAGATCACAGAGAGCTCTGATGACTAACATTACAGAGACCAGCCCCATGTACCCAACTTCCGGGCATTTCCACGTGGGTATGAGGATCCCCAAGATTTTCTTAAGTTGTTGATAGAACTGCTTCCCAACACGTTTCCCGGATATGCCATCGCTGAGACTTTTACTGGCTTGTGACTTGTTTTGAGCTTCCACTAAATTGACGATCTTGCGACTCCTTGTCGACTTTTTATAGAGATGCCAGAGGAAGAGGAGGGAATTTACGGAAGTAACTCCGCAGAGGAGTTTTAGAAATCCTTCATTGTTAGAGAGGACGCTTGGACCAATTTTACTTAGGTTTGCCATGATTCTTTCCCCTTTCAACCAAAATGGGGAACTGTATATCTAGAGAAATATTAAGAAATGAGATGTTGAAATAAATTATTTAAAGACGTTTAAAATATTTGGAGTTAATTTACATTGAAAACATGATTTTCTAAGCTCACTTTGATTATAAGTCAGGGCTACTGCCAGCTTAGCTTTCCACTTTTCCAACGTGGCGTTTCACCGACTGGAAGATTATGAGATTGCGAAAAGATAATTAACTTAATTGCCATTAGAAAACCTTGATCCGATGAGCTACATGTCGGATCATTTTTTAATATATGGCCACGGCTATGCTATGAGAGAAAGCTGACAAGGATAAACTTTAAATTTCATATGATATTCCTCGTTTCTCTCACAGTCAATAACACTAGTTGCATGCAAAAAATCAGGTTTTGAGTTAGGTATAATAAGGTTGCATTGCATGAACATCAAACAGCGGCAGGTGCACAGGTAATTTTAAGAAGATGCAGCACTCATGTAAGTAGCTTGCAATTGCAACCATTTCATGACCAGATAGAAAACTGGTCATTTACCGCAGCATCCTATGTAAAATTCCCAACAAAGCTAGCATCAATGTCAATTGCACGCATGTAGGTATTCTAGCATTCACAGGGCCTAAATAACATAAAAAATACATTTTACGATTAGTCAAGATATGGAACATGACCAAGGCTTCATCTTTTATCGATGAATATTATATGCCTTTAGGAAATAATTTATGATGGTTTTGATGATCTGTGAAATGCTATTCAATTACCTACTCATTCCTTGTTGAATTTTGGACATGGGTATGTATTCTTCAGAAAAACGATTATCTTAACTAGTCAACCAAAATAATGATAATGCTAAAAAAATGCCAAATTGTAAGAAACATTCCCATGAATTCCAGCAACATGAATGAACCAAGGGCCATTATTGGGGTAACGTGATACATATGATTCACCAAACCGTCAGATCAGAATCCAGAAGCAAATTAATTTGACTCCAGTGAACAATTTAGAAATGTTTTGTTTTTTGATTATTTCTTCATTTCTCAATTTATTCCATTTAACTCAAGTAACAGTAACATAATATAGATTCATCTTACTGCTCGTGTACAATATTTTACTTTAGCTAAAATTCATTTTTTCAAGTGCTTTCTTCTAGTCATATTGTTTATTCCATGCTCTGAAGACAGGAACAGACGCCCAACATAATTGGTAGATCATGCAATTTACTGATCGGGTTAATTAATTAAATTTATGTTATATTGTACGCTAGGCTAAAATTCACTAACCAAGGCTTACGTGTTCTCAATTAAAACAAACTTATCATTTATAAATACAATTTTATTACATTTCATCATTTAACTAATGGTTTATTAGCTGTCTAAAAATCTAAACGTTTCACTCTATTATTCTATTCCTAACTATGTTTCATCAGCCAAAAGTATACATCATCAATAGATTTCACCCGCAGGTTTCAGAAAGTCGTTCCGTAACTGAACATTGTACTAAAATTAAAAATCCTGTGTAAAGCAGACACATAATCAATCATATCATAACTAAAAGAGAAACTCAAGGTCAATCCATAAAATCACAAAAAGTCTAAAAACTAACTAAACACACATTAACTAAGTTAAAATTTCCTAACTATGTACAATATAAAAGCAACGAAAGAACACAACAACAGTGAAAGAAAACAGAACACGTTTGATTTGATTTATGTACTATTAATTATACTCGAGCTCTACCGAACGAAAGTCTACATTAAAATTTGTCTAGATTTCGAAATCCATACAAAACCAGATATTTAAAACATTCTATATTATTAAAACCTATCAATTACTAAATAAAAAAACCAACACATTTATATTACGCATTTGTATAACAAGAGAAAACAAGACAAATGAGTAATTATATTTAGTTGTTAAAATTGGGTAATGTTAAGTGTGGTCATATATGTATACCTATTTCTAAAAGAGCCAGTCATGCCCGTTAAAATTCAGGTAAATATGTTTGTAAAAGCGTTCATCCCGGATAAAACATTTAAGCATAATATGTATAACTAACTGTTAAGGTGCCACTGAAAATATTGAACATTGAGTTTACAGTTAAAACGATTCCTTTTTGTATCCTGACACGCACGCAACTCGAGAGCAAAAGTTAAAATTAATTAAAAGTATTATGAATAATAATATGTATCGTTACTGACCTATCGAAAAATCATTATCCTATATGAAAAGTTAAAATCAATCTAGTCCACAGCTAAAATAATTAATCACAATATGCGTGCAAAGCAACTCTAAAATATATTCTATAGTACTTTAGTTATTCCCACGTGGTCAAGATAATGTTTAAGTATATTAAGTATAGTGTCCCTATATTTTAGAGCAGTTAATTATTGTATTATTAATTTACTCTTTGATTTCATCTATAAGAACTTTCTCTTCTTATCTAAGATTAAGTAAAAGTACTACAGTAAAATGTTAAAAATCTACTTGTTTTATTCAAGTGACTTGCTCGTGGGATATGCGCAAGTATAAAAAAGTGGCGATGTCAAGTTAACTTTTAGAGAGAGAATACACTGCATGAGACAGTTATTTTATGAATATGATGCTACACTAAAATTTAATATCGGTTTTGGATTATTTTTGTATTATTACGTAAGTTTCTTAATAGACCAGTGGTCTGGTCAAAAGTGTTCGAAACTCCTTAAAATGTAAAAACTACCCCTCCACATTAAAATACCCAGTCATCGCGTTAGTCGTTAGATCATTCAGTCGTGATATATAGGGATAGTTAGGATCTACGTATAGATAAGATATCAACCGTTTCATGTGCAAACTACATATAATCTAGCTAGCTATAGATCTACCTATACAAATTTCTAGAACGAAGAGACAGTTTTTTTAAAAGTTTAGTTGGTTGAAGCCTCCGATTTTTCATTGGTTTCCGGTGCGTCCCCTTTGTGACTCCCTGATGTATTTTTTGAACTATCTTTATTGGAGTCATTGGGCTTGGACTCTGTTTCAGCGGAGACACGAATGTCCTCCTTGGGGGCTCCAAAGAGATCTCCCTCTGGAAAGGTGGTGGGGGATGTAAGCTCCATTTCTTCGGCCCAGCTTGTTTCTTCCTTGAATTCCCTAAGAGGACTAGGTTTCCTAGAAAAAATGTGTCAAATATTTGTCAATTGATTTTCAGAATGCATTTGGGTTAAATTTGTTCACATCAGACTTTAGGTATGCTCACCTCTCTCTTGATTCAAGAGTGGTCTCCTCCAACTTCTTCACCAATTCAGCTTCCGAAGGGTTTTCAGGGATGGGTTTCATTCCTGCAAGCTCTGTCGGTGGTGGATGATGTTCCATCCCTTGAAGGTCCTTAGGCCCTCTTTCAGTTCTGGATTTTTCTGGGGGTTCAACTAACTGTAGGACAGATTTGGGTCGTTTCTGGGGTGGCAGCATGGGGGCCCTTTGAATCTGATTTTGAGTGCTGTAATAAGTTACCCCGCCATGGTAAACTTCTGGTGGAGGAGCGGGTGTCTGTGGTATGGAAAATGTCTCGAATTAGTATGCAAATCAACCCCAAACGGCTTCAATAGATTCTTAAGTTTTGTTAACTTACCACTTGAGCGTAGCCTTGAAAACCCTGTGGGTGCGCGTGGCCATGATAGGGAGGTGGAAATGGAGGAGCCGGACCAGAATAATTCATTAACGTCGGATCTTGGAGGAACTGCGGTGGGGCAGCATAAATCGGTGCACCTGGGCCAATAAATGCAGATGGATCTGCATAAGGTGGTTGGGGAACTTGAACTTGAGGAGCTGTTGGAGGAGAGGGATATGGAGCTGTGGCGTATGCATTTGCATGTGGGTTCCACAAGGAGGGGCTGACAGAAGGTCCGTTTCCGGTTACTGGACTTCCAGACGCTTCATAAACTTGAGCTAAACAATGAACAATGAAACATAACTAATTTGTCAGATAATAATTTTAAAACATCACGTAATACATAATGAGAACATTTTAATTTGCTTACAGCCTTCATAGAAATTAGGGGGTTGGAAGGCAGCTACTGTCGAGGGGACAACTCCTTCTGCCATGGTCACAACCGGTACCATATTGGGTACACCTTGGGTTATGACAGAAGGGGTCACTGTATTAGAGATAACCATAGCCCCCGACGTCACAATAGTTGGTTGTGGCGGAACCGTCCGCTCGGCTCGTTGGGTAGAATATCTACGAGGTTTTGATGCAGGGTCGATTGGTTGCGGCGCTTGCTGTTGCTGGTGTTGCTGCTGCTGATGTTGTTGCTGCTGCTGAAGTCGTGGAGGTATTTGACTTCTACGATCGTTTCGATCGTTTTGGTTCTGATATCCGGGTCCACCTTGTCCCCCCTGTCCCTGTCCTTCTGAAATGCATAAGATATATTGTTAAATCAGGGCTGGAAACAAAGATAATATATTACACTTTCCAAGATGAGTGGGGTAAAATGATTTTCATACTTTGCATTCGCATGGCATTAAGTTTGTCTCTCAGATCCCTGATTGGAGGTTCCTTTTGAGGTTCGCCACTCCGTTCAACAGGCTCCGCTCTAGGCTCTCTGTCGACTCTGTCAATTGGTTCGGAAGAATACATATGATTCTGCCTGTCATTCTGATGACGATGAGGATGATTTATTCCGGCACCATGACTGGGTCGACTATTCGAGTTGACATTTCCTTTACCGGGACCGGGATACTCTGTATTCGTAAATGGAGGAATTCTATGCTGTTGAGGTTGTTGATAGAGTTGCTGGGATTGGTGAGGCTTATCCTGTTTAACATCCTCTGGAGGAGGTTTGGGTTTTGGATCATTAGCGGTTCCATTTACAACACTTCTATATTCTTTCTGGTCTACCCTTCTCTGGTTATTATTTTCCACCTTCCCTTTCAGAGCTGGAAAGTCTCTATCTCTAGTATTTTCATAGCTGTTTGTAAATGGTCTGCCTCTGCCTCCACCACCTCCACCTCTAGGACCGTTATTAGAATTACTGTTACTGGGGTAGTCATTGTAGTCACCGTCATCTCGGTCATCCCTTCGATTGGGGTATCGGTTCCGATTTGTGAACTCATTTCTCCGGCCACCACGCCTATTCATTGGATTAACCCCTCCTCCGCCTCCTCTCCCGCCACGTCCTCCCCTTCCAGAGTAGTTATCGTTATAGCCATCTTGTTCCCTATTGTTATATCTCCCCCCATCTCGTCTTCCGTAATCCTGATTCCTTTCAAAATTACCCCTGGACTCGTCCCTGTTTTCTCTGTTCGGTTCACGTCTAACTGGGGGCTGATGTTCCTTACTATCTCGCCTTCTTGGAACTGATTCCGATGGGGGAGAGGAAATAGTTTTTTCAATTGGTTTTGTATCGTTTCTCGCATTTATTGCCGGATTTGATGATTTCGAAGAAGCCCCTCCAAGTTCTGGGAAGTCATCGTTGTACACTTCCTCTTTGGAGTCGTCGTTCCTCCTTTCCCTCATTGAGCCCCTGGCAAAACCTCCCCTCCCACGACCTCTGTACCCTCCACGAGGCTTTTGATAAGCTTCCTCTTCCTCCCATCGTCTGGTATATTTGGTTGGGCCTCTCCTGCAGGACATTGAAAACGAAAGCGTTAAATAAAATTCCCCAAGAAAACCTCAATTCTATTACAACTTCCAAAATTCGTTGATTACCCATATCTCCTCCGGCGTCGGGCACGGGGCGGCATGTCCTCACTCCTAATGTCATACCCATAAGCGGTGGAGAGTTCATCTTGGGTTTTGGGAGCCTGTTCCGATTCATCGAATTTGTCATGGCTCCATTTGTTAAGACTGTCCGCAGGTCTTTTGGGCTTCTCCTCTGTCTCTGCAGGCTCTTTTTTTTCTTCCTCCCCACTTTACAAAATGCAAACATACCATTATACAAAATGTAATCAATTCATGTTGTCAATTCATTTTTGCTTCGTATCATGTTTTCATTCAAATAGTCTCCCTTACTTTTCCTCTTCAGTTCTAGTCCGATCGTCGTGCTCGTAAAAGTAGCCTTTTTTTGGGATAAATTGCGGATTTTTCCTGTCCTCGTCATCATCCAAGGGCTTATCCTTTTGTTCGCCGCCCTCCCCTCCCTCCTCGTCTTCCTCCTCCTCCTCTTCTACTTCCTCCTCTTCCTCTACCTCCTCCTCAACCTCGATTTCCTCAACGTCCTCCTCATCATAATCCCCTTCAATTTCTTCTGCGCTTTCATATTCCTCTTGGGAGTCATGATGGGCAGCAGGCTCCGGCTCCTGCAAGGCCAACCATGAAAATAAATGGTCAATTAAAATATTCCAATGAATGCATAAGTGTCTTCAAATTCGGTTAAATTTAATTGAAGTAATAATCATTTTATTTACCTTCTTCAGCGGAGCAACTTCAGCCGTAGTAGACATTTCTAACGTACTTGACGAGCAGGAACAGTAGAGAAATTTAAACCCGGGTTTTGTTTAATCAGATTATTGGACTTCTTTTACATTTAATGCAGGACTGAAAGAAAGAAAAAGGTAAATAAGTAAGTAAATCTTAATTACTTCTTGAAGTAGGTATCTTATTCTTAGAAGGTGAAACAAATGCCAATAAAATGCATGACATGCACCTAAATATTCAGCAGAATAATGCTTAATTGCTTGCTACCAATTTTTATCTATTCTTGGCCAATGACATGAGAAAGTGACTTTTCGGGGCACCCCGGAACACCTTTCCTTTAAAAGACAAATAAATATACAAGCGTCCACCACGCTTCCTTTCCTTGCATATTTACATAGATAGAAACTGTCTATTTTTAGTTGGCTTCACACTAATCGATACACCCTCCATCCATAATAATAGGTCGATGATGGGTGGATGATGTATGAATGGGAGCTGAACCGCAAGGAAAGAATTATTTGATGAAATATGAAATGGTCTAGAATTTTGCACTTATGTTCATTCAAGTGCATGTTTAGACTACATTTTATTGTCGGTTTAGAAAACCTTAGTCTAACTAGGTCTACTAATGCATACGTAGATACTGATGCAATGGTTGTATATTCTCTGTAGCTTATAACTAGAGAACTAATTGGGTCGTTAGCAAATATTTAACATGACAATGTCACAATCACAAATGACACAATTTACATGATTTAGATTGCAATTCATTATGATTTCTGAAGGTGACATAATTATTGCAATTGTCCATCATTTTCTCACCAACTTCTGGTACAACACAACTTTCACCAATCTTGCTTTTGGATGACTTTCCCAAATTAAATAATAATTGTCCTTGCAAAAGGTAAATGTTTTCGTTACGAGATGATAATCATCAACATTCAAGTTGGATAACATGGCCTATTCAACATATATCCAACTTATATGATCCAACTACCTTTTCCCTTGCCCTGTACTTTCCAGTCACCAAGGAATAAATTATTGATCAATCACTTTCACACAGGATGAATGCAATGCTTTCCTCGCACTTTCACTATTCGTTTAATTTCTATGCAAAATGCACTCATCCCATATCATTTCATCTCCCCCATCAGATTCTATTTGTATCTATGTATCTAGATTGTCATTACCAGTCAGTGAATCATTAACTTTGTTAGTCTTTCAAGATTCAAATTTTAAGACAGTGAAAGATTTGCTTTTGACTTTATAGCATTTATTCCTGGAAGAATCTAATTTGCCTTGCCCTGGCTTAAAAATGGAGACAGCTAAACCGGAAACTATCTCGACGGTCCCTAATTCTGATGACATGACTAGTGTCAAGGACAAGGAAGAAGAAAGCCAAAGCCAACATCCCTCCTCCCATTCATTATCAACAATTACACCCCAAACCCAGTTTAACGTTTCCGGTGGAGGCGATGCTGACAATGAAGTGAAGAATAATGCTAGAAGGAAGCCTTCTTCGGTGAAATCAAAATTTGACGACCCGAAGCTAGATCCTACCTGGCTATATGCCACGCTCCGGAAGGAGATCAATCAAGAGGCTTCCTATCATTTGGAAAATGATGCAAAACTAAGGGCCGTCACGCAAGGGACCGTTAACTACGAACAGTTCCGGTACGTGTTTTACATAACTCAGCTTCCTACATATTTGGCGCACCTTAGTCAAATGCAATAGGTTAATTAGTTTAGCAAATCGAAATCCTCAATGCAATGAGTACATGATTGTTAGCCGACAAAATCTGTGTTACGTAACGACTTTTGATATGCAGTATACATTTTTACATCATTTTACGTGATTTTTTTTCCTTAAGCTTCTTAGCTTTAACTACAAATACTAACTTACTTTCACTTCCTGGAAAGATTCCTTTCAAGAGACCCACTCTCTCTCAGTTAGTTAGTGCACATTTAACAAAAGTTCACAGTTTCAAACTCCCAATTTCTCTTTATAATTCTCGCTTGATTCATTCATTCATCCACTTTTTGAAGCAAGTTATGTTCTTATGTTTTGTATGTTGCTCCCCTTCTCCCTGTTAAAATCTTTAACTTTTGATTTTCCTGAGTTTGATCTTGATTCTTACAACCTTAATCAATCTGATTCTTTTTTTGCCGAGAATTTCGAGCAAGTTAGTTTAGTTCTTCTTTATTGCCAAAACTCTTTCAGCCCATCCAGCAACATAAAAGGCTCGGTTTTTCTTCAACTTCTCAAAAGTAGGCTTTTCTTTGGGCATGTAAGATAGATCATATTACTTATCCTTATCCCTCTTGTCCAATTCATATTACATTTTCATTTCATTTTACATTTGCAATGGATTTTTTGGTATCCTGTATTCTAGAATAAAAATGCAATCATGGACATGGACATGTAGACACAAGATGAAAAACAAAAGGATACTTACTTTACTTCTTATCCTTACATTGAAGCTGAAGCTTTTTTACAACTTTTAATGTTCAAGGCAGTGAGGAAAAAAGTGTTTTGCGTGATAAGTTCACTTATTCACACTGGCTCGCTCCCCATTTACCATATCTACGTAATAGGTAAAGTGAGTAAGGCTATATCATATTTGTTTGTCTGTTCCCTGTTCGTTCATTTCACATCATCATCATCGGCATATCATATCCACCATGTTTCAGCCTTACATAATAATATGGTTAGGCAATCCCCAATATAATAATGCCTTGCAAAGCTCAATTCAACTTCAATTCATTGAGTCAAGCCAAAGCCACCACGGCCAAGTCACACACACGTTAAAAAAGTTTTAATACGTGCATATTCCATTTTAAGAGCTGGATGAATACATAAGTGCCATCATAGCCATATCCATATACTTAAGGATTTTCATAAAAATGTTTCAGTAAGAAACAAGCTGAATTTACTTAAATGGCAAGCATTTAGCAAAAGTAACTTTTTTAAGGTGATATATGTATATGACATGGGTAGAGAGGTGAGGTACAAAATGTTTCTGTTCCTATCTATAATCCATGTCCCATTTCATTCTTTATGGAATGGAATGGAATGAAACGAAGAAGGGAAGGGATATTAAAGTAAAAAGCCAAGTATCTACAGTACATTGGATTGAATCATATCATGAGTTGGTTGGTTGGTGGATAAATAAGTTTGTAGAGAAAAATGCCGAATGCCGATACATGTTCATCCTTAATTCTTTGTTATGGACATAAATAAGTATAAACATAAAGTAATACACCCAACAGAAAGGATCCAACAGAATTATTTTTTACTTTAACAATAAGTCAGTTCTCTCCTGTACTAAATGATATACAATTTCATTTTCATATCATATCATTTCATATCCCACAATTTCATGGAAATATAGGCATGGCTTGGGAGAGAATTACATACTATTTATATGACCACCACGATGTTGCTGTTGATGCGATGATATAAAAAAAACTCTAATGATTCCAATCGCCTCCATGCATTCCATTTCCATGTATAAAGCCATATATTCCATGCCCAAACACCTTTTTTATAATTCATGCTATATAAATAAGGTAAATGAGTCAATTTGTTCGTAATGTAATTTAGTCCAAACTAAACTATGAATAGTGTAGTTTGATACCTAGTTAAGTTAGTCCATGCCATGCCATATTTTATGAATATGGGAATATACTATGCTAGACAAGACATAATGACAAGAATATCAGAATGAGAATCCTATCAAAAGTACCAGCATAAAATATTCATCTCCGTTTATTTGCATGGCATTGCCTAATATATAATTGCATGCATTTTGGGGTATTTTTTTTTGCTAAAAAAGTTATACACGTTTGCTTGTAAAGAAGACTCAGATTCAGTTTTTTTTCACTATTTCCACTAAACATTCGCTTTCCACATGCAAACATCTATATCCATAATCCAGCTATTGGAACCTGATGCGTTTTTTGTGTACGGTAATGATTCATACGGTCGGAATGGGAGCTTGGCTGGACTGCATCTCTAAGTAGCTCTCTTTTCATACTCTTTTATCGGTGGTCCAGTGGCTAGGGCTCCGAGTTTCCGACTTTCATGGCCGACGGTCATGAGATCGAATCCCGGTGGGGGAAAGAACTTTTTGCTTTTTTTTTTGTTTTTGGGGGTCGGGGTAAATTAATTGGGGAAGTGGCCGGGGGGGACTGTTGCTTGGCAACAATATGGCTCACTAGTAAAGCATAATTGGTATAAGTGTTATCGAATTGGGCGTATGTGGGTAACATGAGAATCAATATCTGGATTCCGATGCGCGATGAGTGGTCGAGTTATATTTCTTCCGACATGCATTTCTCTGATTTCAAAGTGACATTTCAATTCAACGAATTATGCAATACTGCGCAATTTATTTTTTTGAAGATGATATTATAAATAAATAAGATTTAGGCTCATGTAAATGTACTGATAAGTTGCACCTTAAATGACATGCACCGATCATTGAATTTAGTATTATCCGTCAATAATGATAAAATTATAACTTATTCCAATATATCTAGTAAGTAATCAATCCGCATCCTCATATCATCATCGATCAAATCATGAAAACATTATTTATAACTTACTTACTTCATTAAACCTACTGGCCATGTCATGTCTGGGCCTATGAAGTTAATCTCTGCATAGTATTGAACTGAAACTCAATTCACTTTGACTTTAACTAATGTGCTTAACAGTAAAATCTGGCTCTAAGGTGGATACAAACCATTTAACTTATGTCTTAAGCTTATTTTGGCACGCAAAATTGCAATGCCAGCGAACTATCAAGATAACACTGAATTCTGCCAAAACAATATTGCTTTGCAATTTGCTCGTTAATATGAGCATGGGATGTGGAGGATGGAGCAATAATCTTTGTTTGGATGCTTCATCTTCATGCAGCATTCATTCCTTCAATTTGCCAAGAGCTCAAGGTGGTCGTAATTCATTATCCTTTAATCCTATCGCTAAACGTGCTGGAGGTCAAGTCGAACGAAATGAACAATTAAATTGAAATTAATGATTATTTGCAAACAAGTACAACCATCATCATCAACCATATCATCGCGTACGCTATTTTCATTTCTTGCAAGACTGTAACTGGCAGATACATGTAAACACAATCTTCTGAATTAGAAAAAAAGATGACGCAGACAGAAAATCTTAAAATTTAATGTTATTTATCATGAAACTATTTTGATGCGTAATTTCCAAGAATGGACTATGAACCCAGTGCAATGACAGCACAAGAAGTGCTGAGCATATAAATTCAGACAGAAAACATTTAACTCAAGTAAAGTTATCTTTCATGCAATTTTATTGAATTTTCAGGCAAATGGTCCTTGGTGCCCACATCCGACCCCTGGAAAAGAATGATAAGGTTGAGGGATGTCAAAACGGTAAAAAACCGCACGTGGTTTGGAACACCGCAGCAAACAGTGACCCAAAAGGATGTCAAAAACCGGCAGCAAGCACCAAGGAACTAGAACCGGAAGGGGAATCCATCCCAAAACTGTTTTCACTCCCACTACCTCTAGTCAACCAATGCCAAACCAGTAATGCAGCGGTGAAAACAGATGAATATTGATATTGACATTTAAAGTTAAATTATGTTCCCTTTGATAACAAACAAACAACTTTACTATTATATATACTTACGTTTTTGTATTCACTTTATTGTATCAACAGAAAGAAAAAATATAATTAACTTGTTTATGGAATTCCCCTTACATTTTCAAATTGACATAAAATTTCATTCATTTGAAGTAATTTGTTAATTTAACCAATGATTGTTCTCCAGTTATTATATAGAATTCAGGTCAGTTAATTAGGTACATAATGTAGTGATTAAGAATGAAAGATTACATTGTTTTGTTTTCTGTAAGCATATTTTTTTTCAGAGACAAAAATACTTTTTTTTGCAAAAACCAGAAGAAAGTACATCGAAGTTCTCAATATTCTCAAACTACGCATTAAACTAAACATTTAAGAAGAAAAATGAAAAGTTGAAGCAGTTAGTTCTCTTGAATCTTAGCTTATGTAATTAATTAAAGCAATTAAAGCTAACTTTAATTTGACACTCACTATGCATATAGGCAATTCATATATTGAATTAATCACAATACAAGGATAATTAATTCCACATTGCAAGAATAATTAATAATGATATGATAAAGGAAAGGAAACAAAGATGATAATTTGAAAACAGGAAATCTTTATCATTCACAGCATAACTTTCAACAATGAAACCCAAATGTACAAATCACATAACAATTTGTAACTTCACAATTAGGCTTAATGACAGAAGGTAGAAGACTCATTTTACAACATATAAATCATAATTATACTTAATTAATTATACTCTCTGGACCTATTTCTGAATAGTCCACTCCACTGGAATACAAAGTTAATAGTTACAACTCCGGAATTAATTGAATTGTGCCTCTCATCTCCGTACACTAAATAGTAAGAAAGTAGCATATTTATATGTACAGCACTTGATTGCTCTCTAAATAAAGTTCATTTAGTTAATTATTTCGGAATTTCGGATTTTTTTTTCGCTAATTATTTTTTGTGGCTGATCATTATCTTGTTTACGACTTTCGTATTACGACGATCTTTCTAATGTTTAATTAATTAAATGGACAATGGAAGAAAAGGGAATTTTTTAGTTTTAACTGCTGCCGCTGACGTTATCTTAATTGTTGTTGTTACCAGAAGAAAACAAATACGTTCTTGAAGGGGAAGGAGTAGGTTTGGTGTTTGGAGGTGGGGGCTAGTTCATTTGCGGGGCTGGTGGATCACAATTGGCTTGCTAGGCGCTCCCTTGTCATGAGTGGGCTGAGGCTTATCATGGAATGACTGAACCGCTTCCACTGGGAAGTCCGCATTCCCCTTCTGGGGCGCCCCAGACACCTGAACTGTGGCTTGTTTTGGTGGACTGAAAGAAGAAGAAAAAGATTTAACCATTTAGATCTGGACATTTAAATGACATTTAGCTAATTATTAATTAAAATTAAAGTATAATTAAAAACTGATGAAGGTCAATTACCTAGTTGACACCTTAAGCGCAGACTCCTCCTCCGGCTTCGGTACAGCCGTGTCAGTCTTCTTCTGACTCAAGTGCGTCTTGTTCTGGACGATCCTCATGCCTCCGGCCTTGACTGCAAAAACAAGCAAATTAACAACAACGCAATTAGCACAAAATCCACCTTAATTGTAATTACTCCCCATCCCACCACCTCCATCATTATGATTACTGACTTGTCATCAATCTTAATTAATTGTCCACACGATTTCACTCCCACCAGCCATATGGCAAGGTGGTAAATCCGGGGCTTAAAAACCACCCCCAATTAAACCCAGATTTAAATGACAATTAGCCAACTTTAATTAACTTGCTTACCAGCGGGGGGATGAGCATTAAGCACATCGGACTTCTCCGGGGATGACATCTTTAAATTGTTGACGAAAAACTCAAAATTTTTCAAAAAGTTAAACTTGGTATTTTTATTCTCACACACAAAAGTACACACAACTTTGCTATATGGCTGGAGAGTCGGACTCGGACTGACTAAAAACTGAATCAAGCCAATACAAATGGAATGAGAGAGAGAGAGACGTGGTAAGGTGGATTGGATTTTTGGATTCCTCCTTGCCTTGCCTTGCTTCAGCTAAAACATGGCTTGTTTGTGTGTGTTGTTTCTGTAGTGAAGTGAGTAGAGGAGGATTCGATGATGATGATGAAAATGATGATGCGACGAAATTCTGTTTTCGAGAGTCAGAGTCAAGTGTATTTACAAATTACACGTTACACAAGCTCAGTCAGGAGCATCTTATCTTGCATACAAAAAGGTAAAAAAGCATAAAAAACATTTCATATTCCATTTCATGTTGCATTGTTGGCAAATGGCAAATAGCAACAGCGCAGCAGAGGCATATTATATGCCTATTGCGATTCACGTTGACTTTGTCTTTGTCCATAAAATACTTTACCGCATCATTGCACGTTTTTATGTGTTTGAGCTCTCCGCAATAAAAAGTTGGAGTATTATTCGTATTCCTATTTTTTAAATCTTTTATCATTAGCATAGTCATAATATTGATATTTAGACATAGCCATGCATGCAATAATTTAGTCGATCTTATGAGCATGTTATAAAGTTAGCAAGTGTGAACTTGAATCAGAATAATCAGATCTAATGATTGAAAAAAAAGTTAGTCCAGCCAAATTATTGTAGGCATATAATGCAGCAGCGTAGTACCATCGTAGTAGTACGAAAAACGAGCATATAAGCATATAAACGTAAGAAATGTATTTGTACGGAATAGCAAACATCAGCATCAGCACAGAAATTGCGTATTATATTTGCGTTGTGACTTTGCTTTGAGGTTTATACAAACTACAAAGCTCGACATGCCAATTTTATACCTTATTCAATTTTCGTATGCAATAAAGTTTAGCAGAGGAATAGGAATATGCAATGTACATAGAAGTTTAGTAGGATTGAGCTATTGGGCTTCAGCAGGATTGCTTGCCGTTGCGTTGTTGATTGGAATGACTATATGATTTTGATTACATATCCAGCGCAGCGTTGTTGCGTTCGGCGTTCCTTGTTGTAAATTTTTGAAGGACAACCGCAATGCATGATTCGCTATATCGCTGGGAGTAGACTATATAATAAACGTAAACGTAAATATATCGGGCAGCAGCAGGTGTGCTGCATTGTGGATAATTAAAACCAACAATTAGGACAGAACATGTCAAATAAATCTAGGTACATAAGTCATGATATGAGATGAGACGAGCAAACCTGCAAATCATTTCAATTTTTGAATTTTGGCATATATGAAGCATTTAACAGTTTGCATGGATTTGTAATTTGTATAATTTGTACAGTTTATTATGCTCAATGCTGCATTCATATTCATTTCATATCAGGAATCACTACTCACTGAAATGGCATCAACATTAATTAAATCCTTCTCCTTCCTTCCTATCCCACTTATCTGGTAGATAAGAAGGAAAGATATACTCACAATCAATGTGCACATTATCGTTAAATGAACAAAGAGAAATGCTAGCTGACTGACGAAAAGTGTCATGAAATGAAAATCGTTGTCATTAATTAATTTAATTAACGTGTCAGTAAAAAAACTCAATACTTGAGATAAGGTTGATACATATTATTACTGATTGACATCTCTGCATTTCTTGCTTGCAAGCAATATGCCTCGAATTGTTATGCTAATTCTCTGAACATGAAATTAATGTTCCCAAAAACCAACAAGCGCATAAAATAATGTAGATATGATATGATATGCTAATCATAACAATGAAGATGAGTATCTACATTTTTATCAAAAAGTGAATATTTTCGCAATATCTCTTGATATGTCAAAGACAATTTAATTAATATGGTAAACAATTATGTAAGTACGAAAATCATTCATGAATCATAATACCCCAGCTAATTTTAATGATTCCAATATCTTAGGGAAAAAATATAATTTTGTGTATTATGATTAGTAATTAATGTAATTAAACAATGTAATGGTTAAATCCTATCCACAATCACTATTCATATTCATATAACATGATAATATGCAAATTGCAACTTGGAATTCATCATGGAGCTCTTGACCTGACAGGTCCATGTTGTTAGCAAATACCAGGAGAAAGCTAAAAAGTGGGAGAAAGCAGCTTCTCGTTGTCGCTGCTTGTGCGACTACGAGAATTGGTGTGGTGGGCGTAGATGGGGTAAAGTGCACCAATTACACCAATATCTCTGCCACAGCTACAGCTGAGCTGAGGTGATGAATTGATGATATGATGTTGTGCTAAGGAATGTGACAAGAGTGAAAGCACCTTGGAGAAAACATAAATTCCCGGACAATGTAAATGCACTTCTTCCGCTAATTAATCTGATTTTGGAAAGGATTTAACTGAACTGCAAGATATAGGTAAGGTAATCAGTGATCGATAATGGAGCATTTAACTTTTACCTGATTGATTGATTGAAAATTATTTTAAAGTGATTATAATCGTATTTTTCTTTGGTTATCATTCTCTCTCTCTAATTTTAGATTTCTGTGCTGTGATTTTTTGTGAACCACAAAACATTATCAAGAATGGAGGGAGGCGGCAACGGGAACGATGACGAGGAGCCCCAAATCTGCACCGTCTTTTCATCCACCCCTTCCAGCCAGTCCAAAACCATCTTCGACACGATCGCCTTTTCCAATCCCAAGAAGGAAGGCACTGCTGGGACGCCCGGCACCCCTGCGACAACAACCCCAAGTGGTGAGCAGTCCCTTCCCACCCCTTCATCCTCATCCATTCAGAAGTCGTTCGAAGGGGCTGTGTCCGCCCCGCCAGTGTTCAGCAGGGAGGCTACAGCCACAACAACAGCGGACCTGTTCAGGTCAGATCATCATGTCACCGGGGCGGCACCAATTCAAGGAGGCGGACCTATTCCGGTCTCGACGCCCACGTCAGAACAGACCTATGCCTCGATTCCACCGGCAGCCTCCATGTTCGAATCTCTTTCAATGTCTTACATAAGCACAGATCCACCTGTTCCGGCGTTTTCACTTCCGGGGGAAAGTTTGCTCCCCCCGCTACCTGTCCAGGCACCCGTCTCACTTACGATAACTCCATATACGGACCCTTTGCAGGCACCAGCTCCACTTTCGGGGGTTTCACCGGCGGAGGTCCCAACAGAAGGGGTTAGTGAAGCAGGTCTCCGGCTGCTGTCAAATGAGATTGAGGGATTGTCATTGAATTCGGCCAATTCGGGTGATGGGGATTCAATTGGGAATGCGGAAGCGGAGGATTCTCCCTTACCAACAGCGAATACCCTCTTTGGCGATACGCCGGAAGTTCCCTTTCCGGTAAGTATTGACATTGGCGGTAATGGTGCCCCTCCACCACCTCCGTCAAATATTCAACCTTTCATTCCGGAGACGATTGACGTCCTCCCTCAGGCTAATCCTATTGATGAGTTCAGCAAAGCAACATTTTCTGCCGTGGATGTCGCCTACGATGCCTGGATTCCATCCGATCAAACTCGTCAGGTTTTGCTGAATTTAGCTAGTGCTGTGAATGCTGGAACATATTTCCCAGATAAATCTCATATGACCACCCCTGGGATCATCTATAAGGAAGACTTGGTTAGTTTCATAAGATCCATGTCTAAACTTTCAAGAAATCAAGAGTTTTGAAATTCTTTGATATAATTTTATGTATTGTTGTCCACAGGTCGATAAAGTTGCTGTAAATATGTCTCGTATTTTTGGAGAGGTGGAGGCGAACAAACGTCAAATTCTTACCGCAGATAGTGTTACCCAAGATGATAATGGAATCAGAGAGCTAATTAAGGTAAATAATACTCTCTTCCAAATTGCAATGTCAGTTATTTTATGCAAGGTTAAAGTAAATCAAAAATGCAGTCTGACGGTCAAACTATTTCTTCCTAGCTGGGATGCTATAGGTCAGCTATTAACCTGACGAAAAGGATACTTACACTTTATGGACAAGGACCAGGGAAACTCGGCCAGTTTAGCAAGCACACCCCACATTCCTTGCAGGTATGTTTTTAACTATGCATATTAGAAGTATTCAAAGTATTTATTTTATTTGAGCGTCAACTGAAAAGGCAAATGTGAATACCGTTATATTTTTTGGATTTTTTATTTAAACAAAATAGTTATGGATGACTCGCATAACACTTTTGGTCAGAATTCGGGAGTTTAAAATTGCGGAATCCGAAATGGAAGCATTTAAAGACTTCCAAAATCCTGACATGTGCTATGAATATTATCAAGATTTATATGGTGAAGGGAGAAAGGGTTCAATGGTACCATTCCACTTCCGGTTAATTGCAGCGGAAATCCCGCAATACTCATCGAAGGACTACAATAAAACCTTGAATTTGCTGAACCAGTTGTTGGTGACAATTCAACAGGTTTGTAAAAAATGATGCCTACAATGACTTAATGAAGAAAATATGAAAAGTACCTTATTTGCTCATTAGCATTTGTGTGGGTTAATTATTACAGATTCTTAAAAATATTGAGGAAGGTATATCTGAAGATGGAAGTTCCATTCCTTTAAATCCGGAAAGACGAGAAATCTCGGTACAAATCTGGAAGAACAGATTGGTTCGAGTCTACACTTCCCTTGCAAATGCTTTTATGCTTGCGAAAGTAAGTTATAATGAAATTCGTTTGTCTAGTCTATTATAGACATGGCATTTTCAAAATGTCTCTAACCAATAAAATATTATGGTCAATGTTCAGGACTTCTCCAACACGCTAAGGTGCTTAACTATACTTCGCGAACTGGATGCAGATAGAAAACCTCAATTTACTTCTGCCATAGGAAGACTGTTTTTGCAGTATGGAGATTTAGCTACTGCCCAAAAATACTTCAAAGAGGCTGCTTCACTGAGAACATCCGGTACAGAAGTAGAACGCGTTGAAAACTTGATTGATGCTTCTTTGTACTTTATTGCTCAAGGAGTTTATCCAGATGCATTCGGCTTACTCAAGGAGGCATTAGCGATACAACCTGATAATTTTATGGTATGGCCTATTTTAGTTCGAAATACATATTATGATAAAATATTCGTTGTGGAGTGGTACAAAAATATTTACATTTTTGGTTATTTTAATTGAACAGATAACGAACAACATGGCAGTGTGCCTTCTGTATATGGGGAAAGTCAAGGAATCGCTAGCACTGATGGAAACGACAGTAAGAAATAACACGCCCCAGTTATTGCAAGAAAATGTTATTTTAAACTTAAGTACCATTTACGAGTTGGAGAATTCAGACGGTTTCAAAAAGAATGCATTGTTAAAGTTAATTAGTGAGTATAAAGGGGATGGAATTAACCTTGCCTCACTAAAAATGCCTAATTTGATTTAATTGAGTG
This sequence comes from Pseudosinella alba, assembly GCA_034700485.1. Classification (NCBI taxonomy): domain Eukaryota; kingdom Metazoa; phylum Arthropoda; class Collembola; order Entomobryomorpha; family Entomobryidae; genus Pseudosinella; species Pseudosinella alba. The sequence continues at coordinate 83,078 of JAQIXQ010000036.1, forward strand.
ATGAAATTATGATCAAAATTTTTCGAGAAAGGAAAGTGGAAACATTTTAATATATTTTTTGCGACACACAAGCAGAAGAATGACTTGCCTGTAGATATTATTTTACACAATTTCGTAACGATGAATAAATTATTACAATTTTAAACCTTGAACATTAGCCTTGTTGTTTAGTCTAACTTTTTCTATCCGTTTCTTTTCTTCTTTGAATGCGGTGGTGTTGGCCTTCTTTTCCAGTCTCCTTTCCTATTATGGAAAATATAAAAAAGATTTAATTATGAAATTGCATTGATACCGTACCGAAGTATATACTCGAAGAAACTCCGACAATTACTTACTTTTCGATATTCTTTCACCACCATTTTACGGTCCCTTCGCTCTTGTGGACTTTCATTTTTGTTTCGTATTGAAGTTGCACCAGTCATAATAGATTTAGCTAGGTCTGTCCTTCCCTCGTCCGAGTCGTTCTCCGCATTCAGCATTTTAAGATTATCCTTAGTGAGACCGCCTTTTCCTAATACACCAACTGGCATACCAGTTCGTCCGCTAACTTTTATTGGATTTTTCTGAAAACACAATCAAACAAAGAATATATCAAAAATTCAGTTTTTACAATTTTACCAAATCAAATCTAAATGCACCCTAAGTATTTACCTTTGAAGCCTCCCTGATTATTTTAGGCCTATTCTTTGTGGTGGAATATGTGGAAATGATTGACTGACAATCCCACTTTTCTTTAGGTTTATCGTCATCTTCAGAGTATTCCATGTCATCTTCACTTGAATCATCATTTACAGCCAAAGCGACAATTTTGCTATTTACTTCCTCTTCTGCCTTTTTCTCCTTTGCAAATTCCTCGGCATATTTTAGTAATAGATCTGATTCAGGGTTAATGTCTCCTTCGATTTCATCACAATCCAATGCCCCAATTTCCGTATCATCATAAGATTCAAACATTTTCTCGAATCTATCATCTACAAGTAGAAGCTGCTTGTTACGTCGCACAACGGAGCTTGACATGGAATAGTTGGTGAATTGAGTTTTTGTTTCCTCATCTTCAAAGCCGTACTGCGGTCCATCCAGACTTCCAACGGAATCATCTTCTTCATCTTCATAATCACTTTCTCCTTCACTGCCCTCGTCTTTTCCAGCATCCTTTTCATCCTCCTCATCGCTAAATAAACCTTCAAGCTCCTCAGCAGTTGGTTCTCTGTCCACCTCTTCAATCTCCCCTTGAGTCGCCAATTCAATAAAATTGTCTTCCAGTACATTTTCTGGGTTATCATGATCAAAATCTTCATCCAGAGCGGCGACAACTTCGTAGTCGAGGTCCGGGCGTGGGCCTAAAATTAGGAGTAATTAAATATATGCTGATAAATACAAGATCTCATCATGCTTCTCGCATTTAGTCTTGGACATCGTAGTTTAAGAAAAAAAAGATTATACCGAATGATTGGGCAGTCTTGTTTAGCAATCCAACTTCTTCTTTATACTCGGATTCAAATACGGACGAAGGCAGTTTAATTTTACCATCCTGTGTAACATAAAAATACCCGACAAAGGTATAGGTACTAAATCTTGTACTTCAAAATCAAATTCTCAATCAAACTTGTATAACTCTACCTCTTCTAAACATACATAATTGACACGGACGGTAGATATTGTCACAATTAATTTTACCTGAAGATCTTTTATCCCAATTCCAAACGAAGAAGGCTCCGACTGCTCCAACTGTTGCCCCACATTTGGCGCATAGATCCTCTCCACAACATCCCATTTAATTGTCGAGACTTCATCGGAATCCTTTAAATGCTGCAGGTAATCATAGTCGTCATCAAAATAGACGCCGTATTTCCGTTCCTCTTCCTTCCTCTTATCTCGATCCGGCTGAAAAATAAATTCCATAAAAAAGTAATTTACAATTAGTCAACAATAGTCCCACGTATGTCCCCTCCTAATGAAGGAGAATTGTAGCTTACGCAAAGTCAGGGACAACTGTCCCCTTCACCACACGATTAATTACAGTGAAGTAATTTATAATGAATCCTGTAATTGGGTATGTCAATGTCAATGTAAATGTACCTTAGCGCCGCCTCCACCGGAAGCACCCGAAACTCCACCCTTGGATATGTCCGGGACTTGGTCCAACGGGATCAGAATGTTTTGGGGAGCCGTCTCATCCGCCAACAATGGATCCTTTTGGGATCGATGTCCCAGCACGAAGGTGGTGGAGTGCTTCTTGTCGATGAACTTCTTCTTCGGCTAAAAATGTAAAATGTCAAAAAATTAAATGAGATTCTTAAAACATAATTAAAAACACCTAAAATCAACATTAGTTTAATTAAGCTACAAGCCTGCTCTATCTCTATTTCCTAACTATCGACAAGATCAGAGTCAGATTAAATCACCAAATTAATCTTTTAAACGATAATCGATAATTTAAATTTAAAATCGTCCCCCGTTCATTATTTATTTGTCCTTACCATTTTGCTTTTCCGAGCTTCAACCAAAAGTCACTGACAAATCAACAATGAACTGACAACTGAAGTGATCATGTAGGGTATAGTTTAAATAAATAACACTAATTAGTCGTTTCGTCAGAAGTGAATTAACTAACTGAGGACTGTTACGACTAACCTAACTGTGAAAGTCAATTTTAGCAACAATCAAATAATCACACTTTCACTTTCTCCCGTCACGTGCGTTTTCTCTCCAAAAAACAAGCAACCGCAAACCACGAAATCTAAATGAAAATGCACTAATTCAAGTCTCACTCTCACTAAACTCATGTGTCCAGAAATCTTCATGCACTTTTTTTTGGAACATAAACAACTGCCTAAACTCCAAACATTCAAAGTTGGCACGTAATTCCACCCAGGACATGTGGAACTTAGGGGGAACCCTGCGATTCCTTATTCATTTCGTTCAAAAATACACCCACTCGCACTCAGCTCTCTTCTTTCTTCTAACACATCATCATCCTATCCTATCCATGTTACGCTACTATTCATTTCCCATTTTCCTCCCCCCCGTCTGCTCTTTACTACACCCCATTAAAGCATAGCTAGGATAGGGACTTGCGTACAGTACATCCACTTCTTCAACATTACAGGATAGGTAGCTGACGACGTTTTTCAAAACC
>JAQIXQ010000037.1:0-84451 GCA_034700485.1 Pseudosinella alba
GGCCGACATATTGAGAACTGTCGCGACATTCATAGTCGAAAAATATAAGGTAAATTTTAATTCCAAAGTTGAGCAAAATAGAACGGGCCAGCTATTGTATTTACTCATGGAAGATAATTCGATATGGAGCGAGGTGGAAAAAAAAGTTATCCTGGAAAAATAACTTTACTGGACTTATTTATTTAAGTAGGTAGCTACTAGCAGAATAGGTTATGTATATATTTTACCTGCAAACATAATATGTGAGGGGAAAGGAAATGGGAAGTCAGATCATGAATTTCCTCCAATTTCACATTTTTTAGTTACGCTTTGCTTCTGGAATGAATAGGTAGGTTAATCGTTTCCTATCAAAATTTAATCTATTTCAGTTTCACCATTAGGGCATCATGGCAAACAGGGACTGTCAATGATGACTTGGTTCGTGGTTCGTTGGCCATTATTTGGTTGGACTTGGACCGGAGGGAGATGAGGGAATCTAATTCCTTGTTCCTTGAGGAAACATAAAAAGCGGGCATTTTTTTTGTTACGCCATCCTTCCATTCCTTTATGCAAAGATGCATTGCTGATGGTGGGAAGTGGAAAGGCTCAATTGCATTTGCATTGTTACTTGTCCCCTTTCTCCCAACTGCAGTAACACTACCAACATCTCTACTGGAATTGGAAACTGGCTTGGCCTGGCCTTTTCCAGTGCAACAATCGTGAACGACAATGGGACAACAGATGAACCTTGTTTATTGGGTGCCAGGAGCTTGTTGTGGAGAATGTAAAGTAGAGTAGACTAATACAAATGTAAGGGTTGGGGTTGAGGGACTCTCAGGGCTCAGGGACGGTTAGAAACAGGATTTAGACGAGAAAATTATGTAGGTAAGGTATGCATGTTCCCCTTTTTTGGACAGAGACTTGCCTAATCCAAACCGGCTCGCTTCTAAATCGCTTTCCATTCTACCAAACCCAAGACCAAATCAACATCAACATGTTTTACAATCTCGCCTTCTTTGCCTGCCCTTTCCTTTCTTTGGTTGGGCTCCGTGAAGGAACAAGAGGAGACTCTCCTCGCCATATGTTGAATGAAGACAGCTGTTTTGTTTGAATCATGTCATGAAGGAAGGGCATTATAGATTGAAATTGGGAAAGTAACCGTCGCCCTCAAGCTTTATATTTAGGTACATACCCATAGTGCCGGTGGACCGACCGACAGGGACATGGATAGGGAGAAGAAATAATATTCCTCCTCTATTCCTACCTTGTCTTTCTTTCCTAGTTTACCTATTCAGTTTTTTTTCTTTAGAAGGATTCATTTTTCTTGTAATTGCAACACTCAGCTCATAATAGGAATCATAAGGAAGCAACATGAAATGAAATGGTGGATTTGGTGGAGGAACATAAATGTGAGGGGTTATGGCTTGATGTTGATGTTGATCGTACTCACGGGCACGGCATATGACTACAGGAAAAAGGGAAGATAAATTGAGCTTTGTCCCATCCATGAAGAAGTAGAAATGATACAAATATTATTGCCCAGCCGAGGTAGGTAACTAATATGTCGATGTCGTTCAATTCAGAAGAGCCAAGAAGAAGCAAAATATAAAAGTTTACGATCGCGATCACCCATTCAGCCAGCTTCCCCTTTTTGAGCCAAGGTCTTCCAGTAAGTTTCACAAAAATGCTCACTTTGTTGTTGTCAGTTGTACCAAACCAAAAAGGTTGTCGTTGTGTTGTATTAATATATGTATGGAAGCCAAATAATTTGGATATTGAAAATAAATAGCAATCACAGCAGTCAATAATATCTATCTATATACGTATTTAATTATGTAATAGCTTAAGCCTTTCAGCACTAATGTCAAGTCAATTGTCATTCATTGGGCATGTGACAAAGTCCTTGTCTATTCCGTAGAAGAATACGGAAGAGCTGTGAGGGAGCAAGAATCACACACGTACAATATGTAAATTGACGTATTTTGTCTTTGGCATTTTCTGGGATTGGGTAAGAATCACGAATTACGCATGTCATCTCATGGTAGTTGTTCGTGTATTCCACCAACAAGTCCAATATGAACACCTTTGTTGTGTGCGTGGTAGAGATTTTTCCAGTTTTTTTTTCTTGCTACAAAATCGCAAAAATCATGGTTCATGGAAAATATTAATTTAATTATTTTATTGCGCGACATTCCATCTCAAATCTCAAACATTCCAAAACGTCTCCAACGAACCCCAACGGAATAAAACTTGCAGTACTTAAAATTATTTTTATTCAATTCAGATTCAGACAGTCCTTCAAAATTTAGCACTTTTACTATACTTGGCAAATCGCTTCATTTCATATGACAGGTCGCATGAAACTGGCGTCTATGTGCAATGTCTGCTCGGGGCTGATAATAATAACAAATTGTCACTTGAAATATAAAAGAGACTGTGCAACGTTGCCGTTTCAGTTAGTTATTATTATTAATTACTTCTTGAGATATTGAGATCTTAATTAATAGCCCCCTTTTGCTGATGGCATTCTCCGTTCTTACCTCACACATTTGCTCTGCGCCAATTTTGTTCTCATCAAATCAGTCATTTATTAATATTATTACAAAATAGTGTGAGAATGTACAATCACTTGAAGAATGAGACGAGAGGATTGAGCATAGTACGAAAAAAGGAATATGACAGTGAATGATATGACATGATGGATGCAGAGATGACAAGAAAAGCGAACTCAATTTAACTCTCTAATCAAATCAATTTATATTTTCTCACGTCCGATCGCTCGATATGAAGACATTGTGCCGTATTTATTATTATTAATGATACTAGTTAGTGCACTCGATATTCCCGTAATAAATTAGGTTACTATTTAACTAGATTGAACAAAATCCGATCAAATAAATGTGTGAGCTGTAATTTCTAATAGATTTTTTTTATATTGGAAACGGCAGGGTCAGACTCGCACAGACACAATATTAATAAAAATGGTTTATTTTATTAATTATGAGACCGATATACCGTCTATCTGCGTAGTTCATTCATATTTGTACGGATGACGTAAAATGGCTATATGGCTAGCTCTATTCATATTCACGTATCTATGTAAGTAATCAGTACTTTGATCAGATTTATTGGATAAAAAACCCAATAATAGCCTGATCGTGAATCCCTTGAGCAATATGAAAAATAATATTCATATTCCTCCTGCCCTATAGTGATGTGCTGAAGCTACTTAAAGTTCTTGTTCCTTATTTTCTTTCGTCCAATAATCTGATGGCGATGAATGTAAAATTGTAAAACTGATGAGATGGAGATGACGGGCGAACAAAGAAAACTGCCAAACTTGGTTGTGACGCACAGCAAGCCAGCTAACCAAGCGGATTGAATTAGGCATATAGTTCATAATATAATATTTGTTGCTTCAAATGATTATGCATACTATATTTAGATATAGGTATAGTTTATATATAACAAGAAGAATGAATCAAGGTTAAACTTTGCATGAACTTTTTTTTTACTCCCTGCTAATATAGTCAAGAGGTTACGATTACCATTTTGTCGACCATTTAGCTGGCGTCCGCATGAAAATCAAAATCATGAGGTGTAGGACACACAAGATGAGACAAGAGGCATGTAAAAACTATTAGATAATGGCTGAATTCTGAATTCTGAAATAATTATGCTATTTTCAGCAAAATATATGTTGGGTTTTTTCGGCCATTTATTTTCAGCAAATTATAAAATTTGTCCTTTCTTCACTTTCCGTTGGGATTTAGAAACAAGGGAGGAATTAGACCGCACCTGCATTGCATTGTTCTATGGCTCTGATTTAATAATAGCCGTACCAAGCACTAGCCAAGACGGCAGACGCTTTTGAAAATTAATGGGTATGAAATGAGTATGAATCGTTTTGGTGGTAAAAAAGGCATCAGATCAGAAAGTGTCCGTAATTGTAATTAAGTGTGTAAAAAAGTATGTATTAAAATAGTAGATGGATGGATATATCATTTCATATCTGTTTTGTCTATCTATCTTTCTCTATATCTATATGTTAAATTATGCTGATGAGTTGAGTGGTTTGGTTATCCCAGCGGTTCGTTGATCACACATCGCCTCACGCCATGCCAGACTAGTGATTAAAGACATTGACTTGGCGTAATGTTCAGTAATGACAGGAGGACTGCGAAATGTTATAAGCGAATAATGTCATCGAGAATACATGATGTTAAAAATAAAGGGATATTCAATTTTGCTTGGGCTTTGGTAAATAAAGCAAGGTAAAGTCAAAGTGAAGGAAGATTGAAGATAGAGCGAGAGAAGTTTAGGTTGACTATTAAAGCTAGGCAGGCAGACAAAAATGCACTTTTTTCCTACATGACATGACACAGAGAAGTAAGACTACCTATAACCTACAATGAGCAAAAATGTGATGTGATATGCTTGCAGGTATAATTTATAAATATACATGCATAATATACTTACTTATACCTTTAACAATTAGGTATTTAAAGGTATCAACTCAACTCTCAAGAGAGTCAAGTCAAGAGTTCCATATTGATATAAGGATACTACCAAGCAGCGACATACGACATGACGATAATAGGACTGTGATGCATCGGCATGAAGGCCACCCCGTTCCCTTCACAAAGACTTTCAACATTCAGCATCCCCAACAATAAGAGAAATGACATCGTACATAAAAAGCTGTCGTACCTGGCCCTCGTCAATGGCAGGCGAGGCCAGAATATGATCATGTAACCTTTCCGATGCTGCATAAGAATGTAATAAAATTGTCGTTAAATATGACAATACTCGTATATGAATGTGGTTTTGATATGGGATATAAGTACCTATGCGAAAACGATACAAGTTCTGATCCACTCCTGACCTTAAAACTTTACGCGATTATTCATAACTGAAAAAAAAAGACTGGAGCTGCTCGTCTGGTTATATTACTATTACATATAGGTATAACGATAGTGGAATATTTACAGCTAACTGTAACTAATAATCATAATTAATGTGTGTGTTCTCCTTTTCTATGATTTCAGCAAAAGGCCGGACATCGTGCAACTGTAAGGTTTCAAGGAAATGAAGGGGTAAGTGAAATTAACCTTTTATAAATGCGTTTGCAATTCATCCGCTTTGCTTTTGCCTTTGCTTCATTTAAAAATTATTGTTATACATAATGCTGTTATATTAAATCTAATTGGAATGGCATGGCATGAACTACAACAACAGGAGGGAGACTACAAGTAGCAGGTTCTCGTAAATAAATAGCTCATCTTAAATTTTCGTCTTAAATGCGTTCATACGACTTATATGAGCTCAAGCTCCTTCTTGAACTTATTATGCCAATTGAGAAATGAAATGACACAAAGAATTTTGCGCATTGAAAATGTATTTTTAAAAATGAGTAAAAGTCTCAGACTCTTGTCAGAAGAAAAGTGCAAGTGAGAGGTGTTGGTGGCACGTCAACATATTCATAATTATCACATTTGAAATAGCTCATTCATACCGAGACGGAGTTAAGTTGTTGTAGTGTGCACAACAAACACAGTCAACAACAATGTTGTTGGAAACAACCGAGCCAGACGAGAAAATTGGTCTTACCTGTACAATAATACTTAATACAATAGATACTCATCGTCAGTGAGTTTCAATAGAGAGATGGAGGGATGCAATAATAATATCGAATCCTCTATTCTGTCCTATCACCCTACTAAAAAAACGCTGTCGAGGATAGCCTAACATAACGATATGAAATGAATGAATAAAACAAAGACGTGTGTTAAAGCTTCCGCAATCGTATATCAAATGGTTCGGTTCCTCTGTGACCCAAATTCTCCTTCATTCATGATAATGACGATGGCAAAAAGTGTCTGCTGCTGGTTGATGAGGATGATGGTGGTGATGATGAAGACTACACCTTGCAGTTTCATACTGTTAGTTAAGCCATTTTGCTCACTGTCGTGACGTTTTACTTTCATGATTGCTGTTGCGCATTTTTTATTATTATTACATTATATCTGGCTGTGGAAAGGCCAGGGTAGACTGAATATCTAGATCTCTAGGCTTATGATAGGATGATAATATGACAAAAAATTATGATAACTTTTTTTTTATTCGCGATAAGTGGTTAAGGAAGGACATGGACATAATGTGTAATGTAAGGATTGTTGAATTGCAACGCATCGTGTTTTGCCTCTCCGTAACTCATGTGACGATGTTGCTGATGATGATGATGGTAATGATGAGGTTGGGCTTAGCCGATTGCATCTTTTCCTATTTTATATTCATGATCATAATTGCATCTAGGAAGGAACCAGCTCCAAAGATGCCAATTTGGAAATTAAAGCATAAAAGTGTCAAGCCATCAAAATATAAAGAGCAACTTGCAGAATAATTTTCCTGCAGCTAGTCGTTAATTCATATTAATTGACATTTCTTACGATTTGAGATTTGATGAATGGAAAAATATGGATGTTGACGTTGCATAATAAACCATGCCATATGACGAATGCTGTGTAGTTTATTCCATTTTTTTCTAATTAATATAATGAAAGTGTAAGGACAATGATGTTATTAAAGAGGCATTAGAGCATGCTAGTGGTACAGTACCCAACAAGTTGAAGTCGTTAGTGCGAAAGGGATCATTGTGTACGGGTAAATTGTATTCATTAGTGGCAACTTGCAACCCAGAATTTATGGTCATCGCCTGTCATCCTACGGTCTGTGCGTCACAATCACAATATTATATTGACTTCCATTTAGTTTTTGCCACCAAAAAAAAGCAAAGTAAATAAAGTCCACTTCACGTAATTCTGTTATACCTTTTTGTGCAAGTAAGTGTGAGAATGATAATTCGCATCATGATGACAATTAAGAATTTGGGATGGAATAAAGTAAAATGGAATTAATTCAAGAGAAGAATGAAAAAAGATAAAATGCACCCGGATATGAGTTTTTTTCGCACAAAAAGTAAAAAGAATTGAAGTTTGAAGGCAGTATGATATAAGTAATGTTAATTCCTACGCACAAGAGGGGAATGTTAGCTGTAGATGAATTTTAAGCATATTTCATTTGATTGAGCATCTCTGCATCATTCAACTCAACTCATGATGAAATGAACTATGTATCGAGAATGTGTAACCGCAAGCAAGGTAATCTCACCATAATAATAATAGTGAGATTGAGGGAAGGTAAAAAGTAAAAAGGGTGATAGTGAATTTTTTTTCTTACCAATCTATAATACTACCTTACTTTACTTGATTTGCTGTAATATAGGCTACGGTTAGGTTGTTGGGTTGATATTACTTAAGAGAGTACTTGAGGTACCCCGACCAAGCCAAGCCAAGCCAGAAAGAACCCAGACAATATAAATTGCAATAGATATGGACTAGCAGAGACATATAGCTTGGTTCATAAATACCAATAAAATCTTTTTATGATTGATTTGCTAAGGGCTGTAAGCTCCCATGAAGTTATTGCAAAGTTGGCGATGTGATATATAGGCAATAAGAATGTAAATTCATGATCATATTCATATAGTATCCTTTTATATGCTTAATTGCATATTGTCTGGTTATCTTTTTCTAAGTTTTATGCCAAAATTCCGTAGATGATTATGATTACGTGAGTGTGTGTGTGTCTGTACTAAATATGGACTTTGAGGAATAATATTAACTGCAGCATAATGCAATGGGATAAATAAATGGTCGCTGCCATTAAAAGTTCGAATAGTTAGGTAGACATGATCATCATCGTCATCATCATCGTGTCGGTAAAATAATTAATAATGTGAGCGTCTGAAATGCATACATAATGCATCGAAACGAAATGGGTAAAGTTACGTAGCACCATTATTATATTATCTCCTTCTACCTGTTCATATATCTGCATTTTTATTACTGGGGAAAGAGATAACGAGAGTTGGGCATAAAAAAGAATGGATTGGATTGCTTTTTTGCAAGGAGATACGCAGGTAAACGTAATTGCACTTGACTTGATCATATTGGTTTGATGGGTTAGCTTAACTAGATGAATAGACATTATAATCTAATGCATTTGCATTTGTACGTAGAATTTCATCTTGATTTTGATAGTTTTTCTCCCGAATTCATTATATATCAATTTCAATAGCGCACAGGTATAAGGAAATTCTGCTGACGGGGCATGTAGTAGGGGAATGAATGATACGTTATCAGGTTAAAGTGAAAGTGAAGTGTTTTATTCTTTAACACATTTTCGTTAGCTCTGTTGGCACAACACACAAAGAGCATAAAATGGCATATGGCAGGGCATTATAGACGCAAACTCATTACAAGGCATATTTCATTCATTTTCCCTCATTCATTTCATTCATATTGGCTATGGGATGATAGGGATGCTGATGATGCTCGTGTGATTCTAAATGAATCGAAAACTCTCATGAGGTTCATTGTGGGGGGACTTCTAATGGTAAATGGCAGGTTGCATGTTGATTGTGATTTTGCAAAGAATTGCAATGCAAAGCCAACAATGAAGTTGGATGGATGGATTGATTGTATTGTGCTGTACGGAACGGACGGTTTATTTTCAATTTCAACAGACAATCAGTCAAAGACAAAGTTATATTATTTGATATAGCATCAGTCAGAGGCAACTATACTATATATGTACCTATTTTCAAAGTCGGAGGACGGAGACCCTTTGTCCTGAAAAGAGCTTGGCAAAAAAATAAAATTAGCCCTCCTACTCACTTTGAAAAATTGAAAGATATGTGCGTAAAATGATGATGCACACATCAGCCATCACATTCATGAATTTTCAATTGTGGTCGGTCGCTTTCTTTGTTTGCCTTGGCAAGGATATTTTTTGTTGACTTGTCAGGCATAAAATAAACGGTTGTGCTAAAAAGTATATGGCTATGTTATATGCTGTTTGGGAACAGGAAATGAATCGATAATAAGATGAACCTATTCTTGTGGGCACATTGACAATGCAGCACTTATTAAATCATCTGCATAAATTATTACCAAGATAAACAGAAGCCTACTGTGAAAGTGAATTCCAATCCCCAGTGGTCACCATCCAACCAAACAAAACAAATTGCGTAAATTTGTTTCTTGCTGAATGAAAAATGTCCGCTGTCCCTTTCTCAAAATCAGGTCGTATAAGTATTGGATTGGCTAATTTTGATGTTCGGCCATAATTGGGTACTTAAAAATTCATCGAACTGAAATAAAGTACGTAATTATATGGGACATATGTAGGGCTTCTGGATATACCACATTATTACATTGAATCTCACAAGATGATGATGATGTTTATGTTTGGCAAATTAGGATTGTTGTGAAGAATGCAATGCATCATTATCTGATTTCATTTCATTTTCAAGGAATTTCTCATCAGCTTGCTGTAGAAATAAACATATGCCTACCGAAAGAATTTTTTATAGCGCGACCTATTCTTTAACTTTTAAGTAACTGTGTAGCCAAAGCCAACTAAATGAGGAAGCAATTTTTGATCACATTTATTTGTTTTTTAAAAGCTCTGGCTGCCACTTCAGATATGTAGCTACTTGTTTTTTTTACATAGCTCAGGCAAAATATTTTTTTTCACTGAAATTTGTACATTTCTTCTTGTTGTATACAAACTTGCAACAAGCGAGCTAAACTGAGATGATATGATAAAATTACACGAATAGCAAATTCATGTAAGATGTGAGTAATAAAGTATGATCGAGTTGTCCAAAAAAAAAGTTCAATTGTATTTTATCCTATGAAATCGTACATCATGCATATCATTAGCATCCACCATTCCACCAAATAATCCAATCCTGCCAATCGGCAATCCAATCCAGATTCTGCTTCTCAACATTTTTTCGCATATCATCCATCGCATTGATTCGTCTGATTGCCTTGATAAATTTAGCAAACAAGATTAAGCGTTTGACTGAACACTGCAAACTACAGGCTGATAGATACTTGTAGAGATTTTTTTTGGTTACATGAGCAAAGTAAATGATGTTAAGGTATGCATGTTGTTTACAGTCAAGCAAAGAAATATAAAAATAGCCAATAAATCAGCGCCACACCCGTAACCACTGATCATGAACTGAAATGATGATGATGATTTTTTCGTCTAAGATCTTAGCTCTTACATGAAGACTAGTTTTTTTCTTCTGTGGAGCAACTTATCCATCAATTTATTGCATCGGGATATTGATATTGGGATGGGATTCGACTGGGATGTGGTGTGGCTTGAAAAAAAAGAAGTGCAAGGCAAGGCCCTTGAAAATTTTATTAATTGCCCACGTTCTACTTTATCTGGCTGGAGAGTTAACTGACAATGAATACTCCTTCATAATTATATTGAAGGAAGCTACTATACTGGAAATAAAGTTAATATCACAACACCCAAGAAGAGCTGTTGAAATTGCTGAGAACAATACTTGCCCTTATCCCAAATAAAATCCAACTCAAAAATAACTCCGGCCATGTTATGGCTGAAATATGGTTCCCATTTCACTTTCTCTCTGGATCTCTTCTGCTCGAGGTCGGGCAAAAGTGTTGAGCCATATGGAGCTTTATTCCAGATTTCATCGCATGAACGCACTCCACCCGGATTCTAGAGGAGAAGCAAGGACACTTGTCATTCTGCTTTAACTGCGTAATGCAGAGCCCAAGCAGCATCTATAAGTATATTAGTTATGTATGTATGAAATCCCTCTCATTTGTTAACGAAGTGGGAGGGTATAAAATATATATAAAAAAGTTATAAAACTGTTGCTTCTGCCATTGTTATGCCCATGCTCCTCTGGAGAAAGCAATGAATCTATTTTTGCACAAGTTGCCGGTTTTTTTCTGGCATGGCGCTATGAAAACAGCCAAGGGAAAGCAGCCCACTCTGTGTAGCTGTATCTATTCTCGGATGAAATGAAATTGAAGGGACCTTTTCATCTTGCTTGAACTTGAAGCATGAGTGGAGAAAGTGGCCATGGAGTGAGTGGAGTGGAGGGGGTTTGCGTAATTGAGAATAATGCAAAACCTGGAGAAGTTCCATCATGATGACGTCATGTCAACTTGGGATGATGGAGTATGGGATATGAAGAAGGAGTAGTGGTTGGTTGGTGTGGGAGGATATTTGATAGCTATGAAAACAAAAAGGGTTTGATGCTGATACTTTGATATATAATATAGGAGCCTAGTGGGAATTTCCGGAATCCGGAACCATATTATTTTTATACTATTACAGCGGTCTAGCCTTCTTTAATATTAATGTGTGTGCCTGCCCATTATTCACATGAAAGGATCATGAATGAATAAAATGAACCGATGAGGCATCACCGTCACCCCCACCACCGCACTACTATCATAAACACCTTCCTACACTTTTTATTTATCATCATACCATAAAACATGTCGAGCGGAAAATATGGATGTACTTAGACTATCTATCTACCTACCTACCTCACTACTTATAAAAAAAGAAAATACATAACAGAATATTTCGGATATGACGTAATTGTGGCAGGTAGATACGCGTACATAACACATAACAACATTCATAACGTGAGTGAACTGACACTAACGTAATAAGGATTTACGTAGGAGGTTTTTACGATATTGCTATTCTAGTGCTGTTGGGGTTTTTTACTTTCCCATGCCATTTTCCTGATTTCCTCGCCCTCTGCCTACCGTTCGGAGAAAGAATAGTGAAAAAGCAAAGAGCAAGCCATGCCAGAAAATAAAGGGCTTCCTTCCGCATTCATTTGCTTTATCAGTATCCTTCTTTTTGTATTTTAGATTAGATCATCGGTTTGGTATGAAAGCACAATTAAAGTTTTACTTTTACTCTAGATATTTCACTCATGCCGTTCGTTATCATAATCATAAAGTAAAATTCGGGGATGTTGATTCTGATTCAGAATTAGAAAATGACAAGAATTATAAGATGGAACGGGGTAGTGGAGTCCACATCCGAATTTTTGTTGAGTCAGTTGGATTTTATTTTTCAGTAAATCTGAAGGAAAGACAAATGGCTGAAGTAGGTAGATAAGCACTCGGCACTCACATACCTAATCCTGTTTGAAACGGAAGCAAGTGGAATTTTTTATCAGGTTATTTGGCACTAGTTTCATTGAACTTGATATTTTAAGGATTTTAATACTGCAGTGCATATTTCAACTTCAAGAATGTTGCAATGGAAAGCAGTTTTAGACGTACATCGTACATGTCTTTACTAATGATAAGCGTGTGCTTCTCTTAACCTTGTAGGTGCTCATGTTCTTATCAGTGTGATTGTACTAGAAATACTTAAACTGATAACAGATTTAATGAAAATACCTAATCTTAGAAGGTTGCAGTAATAAGCAAAACAGGATGTGTATGAATATGAAATAATATGAATGTACCTATGTACCTCTATATACCACCTAATTTTTGTAGGCATTTCGTTTGGTAAATCATTTTATGTGCATAGCTGTTTAATATTTAAGTTAATCAGCTAATGTGCTTGATTCGCCTTTAACTAATATGTATGTTAAATGTGCCCATTTAATCTAGTTATGCTCCATTCGGGAAATTTATTTTTCTCGCTTTTCAATGTTAAATATTTATTGTGCAGTCATATCATATGTAACAATCAAGATTCATTTAATAATCAAATAATCAGACTTTTGTCTGCAGAGGATATGAATAGAAATGCATTTAATTTATAGTAACGTATTACACACATTGCATCCTTTCGAAAAATTCAGTTGATATTTCTTATTCTTTTAATTTCAACAGGGAGCCTTTTAAAACTGTACATCACAGAATATCTACCTACCCAAATTATGCGTATGAAAAATGTTTCGAGCTAGTTTCTAATCTTATCTTTAGAGTTCTTTACCAACCAGGCACATTTTAAACTTTGGATTTTGGAATAAATATAAAAAGGCCCAGATTTCTATGATTTTTTCCCCAATTCCAACTTCAAAAATGGAATGGAATGTTTTGCCGTAAAGAGGAAAATAAGGAAGTAGTTTTAAAAGTTCGTAAATTTTTTTCTTCTTAAATTCAGTTTCGAGCTTTATTTTACGCATTTTTGCATTTTGCTGTTTTGCCATTTAAGAGTTAGGCTCTCGTCTTGAGTCTTGACTGCAGAAAATCCCTATGAATTTATTTTGGCTGAAATAATTAAAAACATAAAATTCTCTGAATCTGACGTAAGAAAAACCATCCATTACTAAAATTGCAAGGAATATGGTACAATGGTTTTTTGTCCAAACAAACCCTTCCATGAGGATGAGTAATGCAAATAGGTGCATAATGGGATGGCTGAAATTATTTCAAGAAAAGGACAAAATTTGACGAGCTTACGTAAAGTGGAACTACTTACAATATAGTTAATGGAGGCAGATTACTATAAACATATGCAATTATCTTCCGAGTCGAGGTAATTATATATATGTGCGCTGCACTACATAATTTGTGATCACGATGATCAGTGATCCACTATACCAGATTACTTTACTCTATCTGGTTTCTCTGGTATATGTAATGGATCTATTTGCGTGTGTGTGTACCAGCCACATTTTCCTTTGCTCTTTTGGAGTAGTTGCATCTAGATTATTATATTGTGCCTGGCACATTACATGACACTCATTATTATAATAACAGAGTTGTGAAATGAAGATGGAAATGCTAACTTGAGTAGCTGCACACGAGGAAAAAAAATTGTCATAAAATATACCAGGGGAAAACCTCAGCTCAACCAAACACACACTCTGTGTGCACATGAACATCTGCGTCTTTGGATGCCCTTGTCTTTTGTACTTTTACCTATTAGGCCTGGATTGGATCTCTGGATTTTGGATAGAAACATGAGGATTGAGGATGAGTTTGGAGTGGAAAAAAGGATCTGAATCTGAAATGATGTGATATAGATTATGATATTGATATTAGGCATATATAATTTAGGGGAATTTTTTTGTAATTCATGCTGGAGGGTAGGTATTAACTCTATCATTTCATTACATTACTTCATTTCACTCACTGCGCTAATACAATTCAATTCGCATCTCGGCCTGTTCCGAGAAGTTAGAAAAAAATAGTATTAGCAAGTTGCTTTTAAGATCTTGTTATATGTTTCTTATAAATTCGATATCTTTGCATGTTGTTGATGTTGATCTCATCTCATCACATGAATCTTTCAGCTGGCTCATGTTATAAAGCTGTGAGAGGAGAGCTTATACAAGATAAGAAGGTGGTTGCCAAATTCCGAGAAACATGCTTTTTGTGTTGTGGTCTATTCTGCTTAATTTTTTTCATGGTATTGGGCATGTAATGTATTATTTTGGCAGTGAACTGCAGAGCCAGAGTATTAAAGTGAAATACATAATCATCAATACTTTACTTGCAGTTTTTACATATGGGCATATATATAATAGTTTTATTTGGGCTTTAAAATTCGGTGGCGTCATGTACATATTCAACACGCAGTAGGCAACAAGGAGCAAAGTCACATTGCATTTTGCTTGGTAATTATATCTCTACTTGTGTGTGTGCGATGATAAGATATGGCCAAAGTCTAAGTATTTTTTTTCCTCTGAAATAATCAGTCCTCCTCTCACCTGTGATGAGTGAAGCCTTGTTCCGATTAAAACGGAGTTAAATGCTAATAATGCTAAAATGCAGAGAGATAGAGATGGATCCTAGAATTGACTTGAAACCTGATTTTGTTCATTGTACTGTCTAATGTCTAGTTACCCCCAAGGAAGTTTTTCATATTATGTTACTTTTACATATGGCTAGAATCCCTAAACATATGCCTTTGTCAGATCAGATCATATGAGGAGAGTATTAAATATTTATACTTGTCCTGTCATTTTGAGTATTTTTGCTAGGTACATATGAATATTAGGTAGGCACATGATATGATAATAATAATATGATATCATGAGGGAGTCTTAGGTTGGCTTTGGATTTGGCTTTGGCTCATGCAATGGCTTCATTTGTGGCAACCAGAGAGTCTAATGTAATGAGTACTTAACTTCTACTTATGTACATCCGTTAATGGACATATAAATGTGTACAATTAAGTAAGTATGTTATGCATATATGTACTTGTGTCTGTGGAAATTTACAGCTGCTGCAAGGGAATTAAGTAGGCACATCCATAATATGAATTAAATATGAGATGATTAATATTGTTTGCCAACTTTTCCATGTACCTAATATAGAAAGGCTCTCGCATGTTATGTTAAAACTTTCTGTTCATCAGTTCATGCTCATGAATCTGATATAGGGAATGGGTAATTATTATATGATGATCGCATGTTGATGATATGAATGAATAGAGGTATATGGCATGGGCTATACGTAAAAGTACACAAAGAAAAAAGTAATTTGTTGGGACGTGATTTGAAACATACAATTCGCTCATGGTACATGGGAAATATGTACCATGTTATAAAAGATTAAGGTGATGTTGCTCCTCTCATGTTGATTTGATGTGATGATGATCCTATCGTATCTCTTCCATAAAGAATCCGTTAAGGGGCTTGACTTTTCCAAATGCAAGAATAGTATGGGTTGAATGAATCATTTAGCTGGCTGAGATAACTCGTTATTCTAGTTTTACCAAGACGGAATACTGGCAACTGTGCTGGGCGGAGGAGGTGGTTCGTGGCTGGGAACATGAGTGCTCTTGCCGGCTGGTGATTTTGGTGGCTGTCGATCTGGTATATAAGAGCTGAGAAATCGCTCAGTCTTCGCCGTGGTGCGGGCCTGAGTTGAATTTTTGTTTCGTTCAATTCTCAATTCAAAATTCCCAAAAATCCACTGGCCTTCGCCAGGAAGCACAGGAGTCGCCTTTAACAGCCAAGAGGAGAGAGAGAGAGAGGAAGAACAAGAGTTGCCTACCAGATTTTTTTTCCCTGGGTTTCTCTCAAGCAACAATTTTCCTCCATAAAGTACCTACATTGTGCAGTTTGTACAATTGGCTGTGTACTTCTGGTTGAACATTGTATGTATATTTTTGTTCGATTCTCGATTCGAACTTTGAATGGAACGTTTAACCTTTATATATTATCTCTCTCTCTCTTATTGCAACTCTCTTTGCTGTTATTGACTCTTGTTGGGGCCAGTGGTTCAACTTCAACTTTCAAATATATACATTTACTCATAGGATAAAAGAGCTCTAGCTTTTGGGGGTAATAATGGGTCTCTTGAGAGTACAAAGTACATATAACGCGTTCACTTACCTCATCTTCCTTTTAAAACTTTTATGCATGCTTTGCTTTCTGCTTACTCTGCCTAGATTAAGTACTACTGTCTAGCAAATAGATAGATAGAATTTAGGTATTTTTTTGCGGTTAAATTTAAAGCTCATTCCCTTCCCCGACTAAATCTAAATGCAAAAAAAAATTGCTGTTTGATATGCGCTAAGTCTGTCTGTATCTACCTGAAAGATTTTTTATTGTAAATATAATACGTAATAATAAAATTCCTCCTTTTTAGCTTTTGCTTTCTTTTCGCCAGGCATATTTTAAAGCTTAGTTAGTTGTATTGAAATAAACAGCTCACAAAAAACAAAATTGCACAGTCTGTATTTGTATCTGTTAGTCCGAGTATTTAATTTTGAAAGTAACTAGTTTTAAGGACATAATCGATATAGAGTACCATATTAATATTATGATTTAAGCAGGATACACTTTACTGTACATTAGCCATAAGGAATTTTCTAATGAAATGAATAATGAATCAAAAGGGTAATGTAATGTAATGCTCTCAAAGGGAGCATATATATTTTTAAGGTACTCCATAAATTAAAGGTATATAAATTGTAAATTGTGTACGCGATGAGATGATAATAACAGCAAACGCACATATTAGCTCACATTGTTGTAGCATACTTACCTAATTTAGTTTGTAGTTCAGTCAGGTGGAAAGTTTACAAAGGGGAAGAAAAAGGGGTATATAAATGTAAGTAAGTCTGTCTATATCTATATCTATATGGTAATCAAACAAAGTCACAGAAAATTATTCATGGGCTCGTAAAAAAAGTGCAGCGTCAGGTGATAAGTACCACATCATCACCACCACCGCCTTTGTTGTTACTTGTTAGTTGTTTGTTGGGTATAGGTAGGAAAAATAGGAATATTTTCGTTATTTTATTATTATTGTGCACTACTGGCACATAAGGTACTATAAGGTAGTGAGTAGTGACTTGGCATTAATATTGTAAATGATGTCTCTCTCTCCTATTTCATTTGGTATTTTTAGTTGCGACTTAAGTATTATAATTGCATTATTTGCTTCGTTAGTACTTTACTTATATTGTCGCCAGATTTTTCTCTGTAAGAATGAGAAGTAGAAAGGGAACTGAAACTGAATGAATGACTGGGACTGCACTGCTGCGCTATTGCGTTGATTGTTATAATAGGTACTTGATGTGGAACAAAAATACTTTATATCTCTCCGAGTCGAGTGATTGCGTCGTATCTACAATTACAATAGAATGTATCTTGAAGAAATGCAAATGATTATCGATATACTTATAAGAAGGGTTGAAGCAATACGATAGTAAGTAGGAACCTAAGTGAAGAGAATGTATTTTTAAAAGCTCTTTTTAGGTCAAGCTATTTTTGGAAGGGTTCTCTCTCTCTCTCACTTCGTATGAGACGACGACCGTTACTTATCCTAAATACTAAATACGTTTGATTCGATTCTATGAATTGTGTACGTACCTACTTCTTAAAAAGACTGAAGACTTTTTGGCTACTTATTTGGGCCTACAAAATATGTACAAGTACAATCTTTATTAAATCGAACCGATGGGATGTATCACGCAGCTTGGATTTTTTTTATCTACTTGATAAAAGTACTTGTGAGGATTTGCCGATTATATAGTTAGCCACGTGCAAATATTAGTAAGCTAATGGCTGATTTTTTTTGTTTAATGGTACATGATGCTGTTGAGGATGATGATGATGGTATTATTTTTAATTTGTCCTACCAGGCATTATTATTTGTACCTGGTTTTGGGTTGGGTTTAGCCCGTCCCTCTCTGATTCTGATTGTGAGAGTATCTGTAGCAAGTAGGCATATAATTTTTAATGCAGATGTGGTTGATGTATTGTTTACTTGATAAAATGGTTTTAATCTTCTCTGACTCTGAAGATAAGAAACAGAATCATATTGAAATTTTTAATGTAGCGTGATATGATGTGTAGTGGGTACTTGTTAGTTTTAGGCAAGCAGGGAAATAACCAGGCAATTGAATCGTGTTTTTTTTATCATCATCAACATTTATCTGCCATGTTGTGTTATACACATTACACAACGCGTTATACCGTGATAAATATGATGATGATCAGATCATCTTTATATATATTTTGAATCTATTGCCAAGATCTGAAAGTAACTTTACTTTAACGAAGCTTGGGCTATGCTCACATAATCATCTACTGCAAAAAAAAACAGCGTTCCATTCTCCTCTGTAAAATGTAACTGCGCATATATACAACATTGAGAATTGAACATGGTTTGTGTAAGATTTGATATTTTTTTTTCGTAGAATTTAGTTAGCTAAAACTTACAATGTTGAAGAAGAAGATTGAGTGCGAGATTTTGCTATTTATTTTTTTGTACGTAAGCAAAATGATCTTTGGGATTTTTTGTGGAGAAGGTGTACACAAATCTATTTGCATTTTGTCAGTCAGTCCTCTGAGTTGACTTTGACTAAAACTATTTTAGAAATGGAATGAGAGATTTTTTTTTTGGATATTCTCAATCCCCAAATACAATGATGTGCAAAAGACAGATAGATGGAGATATAGTTTGTACTAGGATATGTAGTTAATAACAGGTTTCTCGAGCTTACTTACTTACAAATGAACGAATCTGCAAATGTTATATAGGAATATGATGGGATGATGATGTTCAGATTGTGTCGATTGGTTGGCATAGTCAAGCTTCTCTAATGACGTACGAATCTCTGTGGGTGTTTGAGGTGGTGGACTTACCAGATAGAGAGAATGCGAATGGGGGCAAATCATGTGTCAAATGTACTTGAGATTATAAGAGGATATGATCTTTGTATAAGTACTTTATATGCATGTGTATGATGTGCATTGACAAAGTATATAGATAGAAAGAGACAAAGTTTATTTCTGACTGAAGTATGTAGAGAGAGATAGAGATTAATTTGCGCAGGATTTTATTTGACTATATTTTGTGGTTTTGTAATGCCCAGGCCAAGCCAAGCCAGGTAGGCACACATTGTTACGTTCTTGGCAACAATGTAAGAAGGAGAAAAAATGGAATCGGACTGACAATGAGCATAAAGGAGCAAAAAAAAATCTGTCTGTTGTAAATGGAAAGGATTTTTACAAGTTTATGTAAACTTGTGTCATGATTTTTTTCTGCAAAGTTGCTTTGGGTTAGGTATGGTCTGAAACAAAAGGTTATAAAAATTTGCTAATGATGATTTATGGGAAAATAATTTCACTCTCATTATCTTCAGGCCTGGTCAGGCTAAGAATCGTGCAGGCAGGAAATAAATGTCCAGGATTGTGCAAATAGCAAATTATGATTATGATGAACTTGACAACTTGTCATTGGAGAGGACAAGGATTTAATTGACCATTTGTAAATGTAAAATATATAATGGCGATAATGAATGCTTATGCTGAGCTGACTAAATATAGTTAATCATTGTGCTCAATCATGTAAGGAAAAGTTAATGAGGGTTATGTTATATGATTATGAGCAGGGGTTAGGATTATGGCAGTGGTAGGGACAGGCAGTGCCATTTTACGTGACTTTAATAACTTTTCTGGGCTTTTCTTGTGTCTGTCATGGTCAGGATTGGGTACTTTAGACCTTCATAAAATCCCATTTTCTGTATGTAGCCATATTACAGCCAACCACCTGCATATTTAACTAAAACTAAGCATGTCAAACTGTTGTCGAACAAGTAGCTCTTCAAAACTAAGGTTTAGAGATCTTGGAAGAAGTAATATTGTAGGATATATGCATAGCTCGGAAGACAATGCATTTGGGATTTTTTCTTCTGGCTCTGGCTTGAGCTCTATTATAATTATAAGAGGAATCAGTTAGGGATGACTAAAAACCTTGAAGTCGCTTTTTGTGCATGTTGATGATTTGTTATAGGTATAAGAGGCATGATTACCAACTTGGCAATCTTGTACACTGAAAGTTGATGGCCATGAATGAGTGAGTTTTCTACTGTAAAATATGTTGCGTTGTTGGTGCACTCCTCGAGCCTCCTCCACAGAAACTTTTGTATTTGTTCTGATAGTAAAATGTAATATGAAATGGGTACATTTAAAGAAACTAACTAAACTAATCTCTATTAAATAAGTACATAATATATAGCTTTAGCCATTCATTCGCCTCCTCCTATGATATGGTTATGGTATGGTACATGTGTAAAATTCACAGGGTAGAAATTAATGTAACTTTTAACTCTAAAGGTATTTAATAATGATATGATATGGGTACTACTTACAACAACAGGTGGGCGACTATATGGTTGGTGGTAATGTAATGACTATTTTAGACTTATCCTTTTAACATAACCCTTTTGTGATAATTTTAAGCTTCTTTATTTGGTGGACCATTGGATCTGAATTGAAACAATCCACCAAATTGTGACCCTGGCTTGGCTTTGGCTTCGAATTTTCTTTCCAATAGCCTTCAGTCAGCTCGAGCTCAGCTCTTTGCTGACGACAATCAAAAGTCATCATAAATAAAAAGGCATATAGCCACAATCCACAATGAATGATAATCTGTTTATCGTTCAGATCAAATCGGAGAGTTGAATAGAGGCGAGGAGCCAGCCCCTTTCTGAATCAATGTCATTGTCATTATAGAAATTGATATGGACCATTATCACCAAGCCAAGACAATCTATACAAGATTTCATTTCAGCTCTGTAGATAATAATATGTAACATATTTTATATCAGTCCGCCGCGACCTTCTTATCAAAATTTTTGTCTGTCTGAGAAGAATCATCATGATCATCGTCATGAGCCCTGTGACGATATGTCTTGCCATTGCCAATTACCATATTTCTATATCCGCGTGCTACTACTTTGCATCCATCCAACTACGTAATTGATTAGGATTAGTAGCAGCTTCATTCAGTTTCAATTCAGATTCAGACTTTTATTTTTCCACTCCATTTTTGAATCCTCTGATGAAGGTGAAGGCGAAAATGGGGGATTTCTTTTGAGAATACCCTACTTTTTTTTTATTAGCACTTGTTACATGGCATATGGGAAAGCGATCTACTTTGGGCTCATAGCTTTGTACAGAATACAGAGATGCTTATCTAAATCTATTCAATTCAAAAGCTGTGGGTTTAAAATACATAAATATTTTTTTCTTTAGCTACTAAACTGTGAAGAAAATGCAGTAGGACTATGACTAAAGCTTGCGAGCAAAAAAATGTTTGATTTCATTTGATCCAAATATATTTAGATCTTATTGCATCCTGCTCACTGATTTAGTATCAATATTGAATCTATTATTGAATTGAATTGAGCAGCAAGATAAGATAGCGATGTTAATGCTTATTTGCTGGCGCTACTGATGCTTTAATGTAGATACCTACCAAATCAAATGAAACAACCCAGAAAAAAGTTTTTTTTTTATTCAGCAGATTATATTTTTTCTCTATCAAGAGCATTTTATATATCGTTATCGTGCATGCGAAAAATAGTGGTGAACCTACTCATTTTAAATGATCGAATCCAATCATGAGCAGTTAGCGCATTTGGTATGCACGCAGCTCTTGTGATGCGAGCTGCGATGGATGGATGGAGTGGATTGGAACAGAAAGAGGGATTGCCTTGGGAGTGAACGTGGAAGGTTATGGCATCATGGTCATTTGGGACGTTTGGTTGGAGATTTGCATTTTTATTTCGCTCTCAATTGGATTGGATCTTGGAGTGGAAGCTGAAGAATGAGCCAAGTTGTTCGGTCTCCTCTTTGGCATCTCGGAAGAAAATTAGTTTGCAGTTATTTATCATCATCATCATCGTCTAATCGTCATCAATGAATTGATGTCTTTCAAGTGGATATCGATATTCATACGAAACTTAATTATCCTTTCCAAATGAAGAAATAATTATTGTGCTGATGCGATGTGATCATAATTAATGGATTTCAGCTTCCATTTAATAATCCAGGTTATGAGAGAAACAATGAACCATGCACCTGTAAACGTCCTTCTCACTTCTATTTAGAATTTTGCTAATCAATTTAAAAAAAATTAAATGTACGAACTATGAATGTATGCACAGGTGCATAATTATGTTCATGTTCATGTCTTCCAGGCACTAGCCCTCCTCCTGCCTCCTCAACCTAGCCAATCAATTAATTTAGCAAATGCAAATTTTTTTTTCGCAAAAATCTATCATATTCATATGCAATGCAACAAAACAACATAATCAATCTTGTATCGAGACAGATAAGTGATGTTTTATGATTTAATATTTAATGTACGAAATTAACGAAATGCAGAGGAGAATGTTAATGCAATTAATTTAGAGCTCATATGCACATATCCATCTATGAATCTAACAATTAATGACGTATGTCTGACCAATTGTACAGAACATGTCTGAAGCAAGTCACGTTGTTGACAAGCTCCACATGAATGGATTTTGCGAACTTAATATCTAATGCAGAAAATTTTGGCCAATTATGAAAAGTTGTTTAATTTTGACATGATTGCGTTAAGTACTCCGTCCAGCCAGACACATTATAGAGCTTACTAGCTAGCTAATAGCTAGTTACTAAATAAATAAACTGTAAACCCATTTATGCGAATAGAGATTGATTCCACATTTTAGATTTTAATGATTTTTTGTGTATCTAGCTCGTAATAGGTAATGGATCATAGGCAAATACGCAATTCTCTAAATTATTAGGAAATACAGTTTTGCGCTTAAATGGTTTACAATAATTACAATTAATTCAGAAAAATTATTGTTACGACAAGGATGAGTAAAGTTGCAATTTGCAATACATTTTTTTTGGCAAACAGCACATAACACATTATTATTAGCTGGTTCATCCATGCAAACTATAAATACCTAATAAATGCGAGCTAATAATAAGTCTTATTGTTAGTCAGAATGGAATTATGATGATAATGGATTCGTTCAAAGTCTCTCCTGAACACTGTCGGTTTTTATTTTATATGATTGAAAATCCATAATTTTAGGAATTGGGATATCGGTATCATCCCATATCCCACCACCTAATGTTCATTTTGTGACGCATGCACACAAGTGTTTGCATATGGAAATGGATTCACAGTAAAGTAGCAACGTGATGATTTAGTTTGATTAAGTAACTTGTTTATTTCATACCCCGTGAACTGTGTCATCATTCGATTTGTACCACACCACGATCCATCACACTAGGAACATAAGTTATTCGCATGGAACATGAATATGATGATTAAATATGATGATGATTTACAAATAGGATGAATTAGAAACTCAAAACTTTCCATATGATTCTGAATTTCAACTAGAGTTTAGGCTCAGCTCCGTCACTAGTACCTAATTGCGTATTAAAAAGTGCTTTCCAATTCCAAATTATTTTACTTTCGCATTTTCTCCTATGTCAATAACTGAATTTATGCCATATTGGTTTCTGGATCATAGCATATGCATATATTTAGTATTTTTACTATTTTTAAATCACGAGAATTTTATCCTTACTAGCGTCAGCCTCGCCAACCACCACTCCCGCATTAATCATTTCTCAATATTTTTTTCATGTATTTCGCAATTCTGTTTGCCCTACAACCATAGCCATATTATTATTATCATCCTCGTTAGCAAGCTTCTTTGGACGTATTACATTGCACCCAGATACAATTAACTCTATTCATTCCTTTCCTAGGCTAACTATGTAAGGCCTAGTTTTATTTAATATAAATACAATATAATTGTGATTATGATTGTATCATATCATACGACTCACTCACCGTTGTCACCAACCAGTGGATCTACTTGTTTGTCCCTCCTCCATTTTATTTTTACCTTCGCCATTTATATTTGTGCTGGTATCAAATTATTTTCTGTTCATCTGAAACTTGAGCCACCAGTACCAGCAGCGTAATGCAATGGCTTGGCTTATTATTTTATCGGGTAAATATATTTTTTGTTGCTGTCAATATCAACCTGAGAGTGAGTCGAGTCGAGTTAGGGATGAGATAAGGCTTAATTCATTTTTATCATAATCAACAACGTCTTGACAGAGTTGTTGCTGTTGCCAATTGAGTGCTGCAGTGCACCGTGTAACTAGATTATGATATGATTATGATTATAGTAGACCGAACCCAGAGCTGCATAAGTATTTTTGATACACATTTTTTGATTTCGCAGAATCAGGAAAGGTGATCCGCTCTGCTTTACCATGTCATGTCACATCTAGTTCTAATCTGTATCCTACCTTTAATACGGGAATGAGATGAGATATTTTTAAAAGGTTAATATGACAGGAGCGATGATGTTGATTATGATGATGATGCTAAAGCTAATAATACTAAAGAGGAGCAGCGGAATGGAAAAATAGTCCTTTTATATTTCGACACATAAGTCATTATATTTCTCGTATTGCAGAAAAAAATAGGCAAATATACTTTCGCATGGATGATGATGACGATGATCATGACGAGATGACGCTGATGATCATAATGTGACACAATACTGCATACATTTATTTATATTTTTATTTGCAGACATCTCTGAATAGTCTGAATCTGAATATTATTATTGTTGGGGACTACTGTTGGCTTTGGCTTTAAATGTAGTAAAAATATTTTTGTCCCTCAGCCCATCTCATCGTCCCATACTTTAATTGTGATGAGCCGTTGCCGTTGCTTGGTTGGTCGGTCATCACTCGTCGTCCATTTACATTAGACTTGATTTTCAGGTTCTCTTGAATCGAATCTACTGCTGATTCTGATTGTATTGCATTGTAATAAAGTAGATATAGGTAATATAACATTGCTTTATTATTTCATGTTACAAAATCAGTCACAATAAGTGTAAAACATCATGATAGATAGATATGTGGCTATAGCTAATGTAGGAAAGGAAGAAGAGGAATCAAAGGAATGGATTGGATTGGATGAAGAAAATGCAATATAATGATCTTTAAGTTAGATATGACTATGACGAGAGAGATTGAGAGGAGAATGTAAAACACTTTGTGTCCCTCTGTCTCTTCTCTCTTTTCATGTATTATATTCTTTTGACTTGATTTGCTCAACTTGTTTCATTGTTAAGCTAAAGTAAAATCTAGTGACAGACAATGCGAATTGTGCCTGTCTTTTTGCTACATTGTCAAATGATTAGATCGGATCGTCGTATTGGAAATTGGAATTCGATTAACAAAGAGAAGCCAAAGCGATGTGATGGTGGCGGAGGTAGATTGAAGATTTTTATGTATGACAACTTTTACCACGTAGATACGATACATGGATGGATGTATGCATTAGCAATATTTTTATGATAATGATAATGCGCCATAAAAATGATATAATGAAAATGATGGTAATGATGAGGATTCTCTCGATTTGCTATTTAGTTTGCTTTGTTAGGATTTAGGATTGCTTTTTGTATTTTTATTTTTATACCTTTGCATTAATAATGATTGTTGTACTGACTTGACTTGCTTCTTGCTTGTCTGTATTTTTTCAAGGTATCCCACCTCCTTTAAGAAAAAATCTATTTGCTAAATTATTTTCCCCCGTTGCCCTTTACATAAGGGGAGTGGAGTGGAGTGCATTTTAATTTAATGAACTTGTTTCAATCCAAACCAACTCCAAATCCAACATAGCATGAAATAAAAATCAATGCAGTTATTGGCTTCTTGGCGTATTGGATAATGATGAGATGAGATGATATTGAATCCTCCTAATAAGAAAAAATATAATTCAGATATTCAGAGTCAGAGGCAACTGTCGAGGTCTTTTGGAGCGTTTGGGTGGAGCCCACACATGATCATACTATATTCATCAAGATTATATTATATGATACGACACTGTTTTAAAAAGAATATATAAATCCAATCCACTGCAGATTATATTATTGAGTCTCAGGCAAGTTGCAAGAAGCGCAACGATTTTTGTTGTCTCATAATTATGCATGAATTGGTTGGTGGTTTGGTTTGGTTTGGTTTAGGCTTGGATAGTGCACACATCATCATTTATCATGTCAAATCAGATACAATGGAACTTGAATATGGATATGTTGTCTATCTGATTGTAATATTCGCAAAATTCGCGTTACCCTTTACCACCCAATTTATATGCTTATGTGTGTCAGTTGACGCTAAATGTTTTGTCATGTGGATAATACGGCGACTATGATTTTTCGTCATCATCAGCATCGTCATCACCAACAACCGCAGCAGTACTTAAGTATGCTAATCTCTTTTAGTTGTGGTTATCTCCGCCAAAAAATATGTCCAATGGATGAGGAAATTTTGTGTGAAAAAATAAACGCCTGCATGGCCTGGGCCTGGCTAAAACTATTGAAAATCGGGATGAATGATTTCTCATGAAAAAAATATGTCTTGAGAAATATGCAATGCGACAGATATGCACATAATGCAAAATTTATGCATGAGCCAAGAAAAAAACATTGTGCCTTGTGCCGACTTCACTAATGCATCCATCCACTTTAGTCCTAACTAAACAAATTTGGTTCAAATTTTGAACGTAGCGATTTTAAAAATATGTTTGCGTCTCAGTCTGGTTCTTTTAATGTGTGTCCGTCCGCCGCCGACTCTTTGGAGGTGTAAATGACGGCTATTATGGGCTCGCATAATATTATTGCTACTTTGATGGCTTCCTTAATTATGCATTATCAAAGGATATCGTTGGTACATGTTTTACAATATGATGAAAAATTATAAACCCGCAACCACGACTGATTTGACCATAAAATTATAATGCATATAAATACATACGCAGCTTATACTTGGGCATTATAAAAAAATCTGCGAATTTGATTTGACATTTATATATGCTAAGCTAAAGCAAACTTTTTTTTAACCGAAATTGAGTCATGGCCGATGCGATGCAATGCAATATGGGATGATGTTTAAATGAATAAAATTCTATATATCGCTTTTGGCAAGCGTTTTTAAGCATGCATAATAAGCTGTTCAAATACAGCACGCCATCATATCTTCGTCATCATCATGAACAGATAGAGACAGACAGGTAACAAAAATTCCCATTTTGATGTGGTGATGTGAACTGAATATATATAGCATACATAAACCTACATAATCCCATTTCAAAGAATATTAAATTTCGCCTACAATTAAACCAATATTAAAAAGTGGTTTGGGTTACATCGACATTTTAGTAGTTTGGTAAATACACAATTTTTTTTGCACATTATTTATGTTAAGTGTGGTCCCCCATATCAGCCTAGCCTGACTGACTTTTGTCGTCGAATAAAGGAGTGTGGTCCTGAGAATTGTATTTTTTCTTCTTCAAAATATGAGCCCAAGCAAATTGTCATAAAATACCACACAAATTTTTCTTGCCGTAATGATGGGCGATGATGTAATAATGAATGACCAAGAATTGGATTGGGCAACAGAAAGTCTATGATTATGTCATAATTGTCATGCCTTGATATGTCTTGGAAGGGATTGGCAAAGATTTCGATTGTACCCGGAAAGGAATGACTTTGATATTATTCCGTCCAATCCAGTCCAGAGTCCAGCCAAAGGTGACCGAGTCCGAAGGATTTGTTGGGTAATGAATGGGGTTTCCAAAGTCAGCTATTTGTATATGACATGATTGTCAATGTCTGCTGGGTGCTATACTGGCAGGGTGAGTGATGGTCACGAACCCAAAATATGAGAAATATGAAACTCTTTAATTTGCTAATGCAAATGGTGAATGTTTGAGCTATTACTCGACTAGAAAATGATGATTGATGGTGATGCGATGATGATTAAGGTATGTATGTAAATATTGACAGAAAAAAGTCTAAACACAAAATGGACCTGTGATGTGATTGCCGATATGGAAGTTCTTGTAAAAATAATAAACATGAAAAAAAATGAAAATGTTTGATTATGTATTGATCATCATCAATGCATTTATGTATGTAGTTGTCATATTTTGTTTGACATGATTAAGTAGGAGATTTCTCCGCTTACTTTAAGCACAGTTGACTGTTCTATTGAATAATCTCATGGAACCAACTTTTACATCCTCCCATTATGTATATTTCTTTCTTGAAAAGTCTAATGCAGTTTAATTTAAACTCATCATCCATCCATTCCAATCATCCCATGTCATTTCTAAATGTTGAGAAAACTTTTCTTTTGCTATGAAATAGCAACAAGGAGCACTGCCACATAAGGCAATCATCCAACATTTTTTTTAGAAAGCAGTCCAACCGTGGCCAGATAGATTGTGGCTGTAATTTTTTCCCCTTTTCAAAGAAAATGATTTCTTAAAGGAATTTTCATTTAATGTACATAAATGCATGCACTCATCTAAATAACATTTTATATGCAGTTAGTGTAATAGTAATATTTTAGTAAGTAGAAGGGGACCACTACCACTAGTAGATACGTAATATGTAGAACGAATGACATCATTCTTCCTCTTCGTTTTGTTTAGATAGATTTTGAATTGAAAAAAAATGTGTATTTTCTATCATATAACTCATACTTTTTGGCGTATACTAATAAACGCCTAGTAAAGTTTGCAAGTGCAGCAAAAAGACAGGAAGATACCTTCATGTTCCTTTTCTGCACGCTTATTAACTTCGTTTTTGAGGTATCGTATTCCTACATATCCTTATGGTTAATTTGCGCTTTTCAATGAGGATGGAGTTGGAGGAAATGAATATTATCTCTCCCCTTTACGTTCATTTTACAGAGACTGGCCACAGGGGAAATTGATGAATGATGAAGTGGATTCTACTTATTCCTCTCGCTGTATTGTTTGCTAATGTGTGGAGCGAGGAAATATCCACTTTTTTAAAAGT
The DNA here is from genome assembly GCA_034700485.1 of Pseudosinella alba. Lineage (NCBI taxonomy): Eukaryota > Metazoa > Arthropoda > Collembola > Entomobryomorpha > Entomobryidae > Pseudosinella > Pseudosinella alba. Next base: position 29,023 of record JAQIXQ010000037.1, read on the forward strand.
CAATTAGCCTCCAAATTGCATATGTATTTTAGCAACAAAAAAACTATCCGTTTGAAGAAAAAAATATTTTGACGCTTTTGATCTGATAGTTGGACGGTTTCATAAAAAAATAAAATAACGATGCCTATTGAGACTGGGCCGATATCGATCATAATATAATCATTTAAAAGTATTATGTATGTATACTGTAGTTAGATGGCTTGGTTGTAACTTTTGATTGTGGTATCACCATTACATCATTTTTTGGCAAATGGTCATGCTTTTAGATGAAAGGCGTCTGAAAGTTTTGTTTTCGCTTTGCTTTTAGTTAGGTATTTATGATTTTTGCTAGATTATGTATGTGGCATGCTGAATTTTCTTGGAACACATTTAATCAAGTGTTACATATGATGCCCCTTATATTGTATATGATATTATGACTGAAATATGATAATCGTGCCATTTGCCAGGCCAAGTTACTAAATTATCTATCTATTTACTAAAATACTCTAAAATAAATTGGTATCAGTATCTGGGGATATCAATGACCGCTTCTGAAATAAATATGCATGTAAGCTTGCGAATAGCCCTTATATAATTAGCGAATTTACTGCAAAAGTAGCAATCAAGAACGTAATCTGATGTGCTAATTTATTTTGTGTATTTTTTTTACAGAACATTCATATTCCTTCATCAGCCAGTGAAAATGGCCACTCGTTCGACTTCGGTCTTTCAACAAATAGCGATATCGAAGGCCCCCAGGGGAGTTTCGAATGCATTCAGCAATGTGGCCCGAGGTACACTTTAGATTATGATGAATACCATAAGATAAATCCAACAATGCGTTAAATAATGCATTCAATGATGTTAATCCTAACTCCTCACGATTCTGCTTTAATAGGTCGCTGGAATCGGCTGGCCCCTTATCCTACAAGATGCGGATCAAAGCCAATGATGACGTGTTCGTACAGACTCAGCACAGATTTAATGAATTGGAACAGAAAAGTAAATCGGAATGGTGAGTGGAATTATATTTTATAAATAATTATTGTTTCTAAAGCTAGCCCATCGAGATCCACTAATTATTGGATAGTTAATTAACGATATTTATTTTTATGATTTTTAGTGCGAAGGAGATTAAATCAAATTGTGCAGACATTGGACGGAAGGTGAAAAAGAAGATGGTGTTGCCACCAATTCCGCAGAGAAAGGAAAAGTCACCAAGTTATGTTAGTCATCATCAGCAACCTAAGCATCCATCAGCACCTAATTTTGCCAATAGCTCGTCTAATAGTCAAAGGTTACCTAACGGTTACGGCAACAGCAGTTCATCCAGCAGCAGCAGCGCTAATAATATTAGTAATAGGAAAGTGATAAACGGAAGTAGTAATGGGAGTTCTGCGCCTGTAAATGGATCCGGGTCCAAAAACGGGGTTAGCTCTGGGAGTCAAGACGTTTCCAAAAGGCCGCTAAAGTGAGTGGTTAACATTGAATGATTCATTTGGTTTAATATCTAATGTGATGAAATATGTCATTGTAAATGTTGATTTGTTTAATTTATACAGAGAAAGACTTATTCACATGCTCGCAGTGAAGCCATATAAGAAGCCTGAATTATTTCAAAGACTCCACAGTGGTAAGTTATCAAGTAGCTGAAGTTAAAATTTAAAATGGCAAGTGACGCGATGAACTGAATTAATATAATTGTGGGTTTCTTTTTATAGATGGGTTAAGAGATCGTGATAAGAAAGTTTTCATGCCAATACTCCAGCAAATTTCTAATTTCAAGGACAACGAATACATTTTACTTCGAGTTATCTGGAATGATGTTCAGGAGGACTGGCCTTTTTATTCTGAACAAGAACGACAGCTTATGAAGAGGTTCGTTTTCTATTATAAGAAATGGTGTACGATAATATAAATTAAATTGTCGCGTTTGATCGAATCTTATTCTTAACAACAACCTTTCTTTTTTGCCTTAGACGGAAACCCCAGAATTTAACCCCGCCAGGGAGCGACAGTAGTGTTGGAAGCGGTACTAGCAGCTTATCCCCTCGAAGTAACTCGTCTATAGGATCTGGTCACTCTCCTTCGAACTATAGTCACTCATTAAGTTATCATCCTAAATCTTCCGTTACTACAAACGGCACTCTCGACGGAAATTACAAGAATATGCCTCCTTCAGACGGGACCCTTGAAGGGTCTAAGGGAATTAAACGACCGATTCATACGAATGGAATCCTTGCTGAAGGTGTTGGGGATTTCGGAGACATTCCCCACAAAAAGACTAGAGTTTCACACTTTAAAAGACCTGGTTCTGGGGGTAGTTCGAATGGAAATGGTGCCAACGGAAATCATTCTTCCCGATCGGAGCTGGTTATTAGACAGGATAAGGATGGGTTTCATGACTCTTCTCCTCAATATTCTTCCCATAGCAATCGAATCGCTGAGCGACTTAGTCCTATAGGAAGCAGTGGTAGCACTAATAATCACTTATCAGTTCAGAATGGCTCAAACGGAAACAGTCAGTCAATCGGAAATCATCGAAGTCCGCGCAACGGTAATTTTGAACCTATGGACACATCTCCTTCACCTAGTTATGCAGGAAGCAACGGCTATCATAGCTCGTCACAGGGAGATGCTGTTCTGGAAGAGTCTGCCACAGTGGGATCCTCTTGGCAGTCACGAAATGGAAATCATGATCCGCCTTGCCTTTCTGATAGCGAGAAACCTAGTAGGGGAGACTCAGATGAAACCGATTCTATAGATAGTGGAAACGGAAGTAGCTCAAGTGCAGGTTCTGTCGGAAATCAGCATCAGAATTATAACAATTACACTAATGGAAGCAATGGTCATCCTGTGACTAACATTCAAAATGGCTATGCTAATGGTTTGACCATCAAGCCAATCGTTGTTGTTAAATCCGAGTCTACTTCTTCGTCTGATCATAATCCTGCTCCTGTTAACACTACTTCGAATGTAATGAATGGATGTAATCGCGTGAGCTCAACCACTAATTTTCATAATACGCCGCAATCAAGCCCGGACAGTCAAGTGGACAATTTGTTGTTGCAACAGCAGAAAAGCCAATCGATTAACAACACTTCTGTGATGTCGTCAAAACACATTCAGAGATCAAACGGAAAATGCAATTTTGAAGTGAATGCTAATATAGATATTATTGCCACCCGAGACAAAACTAATGACAAAGACTCGTACAAAGACAAAGATAGGGACAGGAGAAGGGCCGAAAAGGAGAAGGAGAGGGATTCCAGAAACAAAGACCGTTCGAAGCGAAACAGTGATAAGAAGTACTCTCGAGTTCATGAAAATGGTGACGGACACGGTGTGGAAAAGAACGGTGACATGCATCCTGTTAAAATTTCATCAGAATATCCTTCTTATTTAACGTAAGAGATTTTAATGTGGTAAAAACTTCTATAGGTAATTATATATTTTGAGATGGTGAAAATATTCTAGATTGGATGATATTTGTATTAACAGGAGGTATACCAATATTGCAACCGTTGATCAACGGAGCAAGTATAAGGAGGATTTTAATACAGAGTATCCAGAATATCGTAAACTGTATGCTGTGATAGATAAGGTTTCAAAAAAGTTTGCTCATCTTGAAGAAAGACTGCGTCAAGAGGAACGAGGCACAGAGGGTTATGAGGTAAATATTTCTTTGAGTTTCACCTCAACATATTCTAACGGGTTATGATTTTGAATGCTGAGTTTGGAAATACATTTTTCTCCCAACAGAAAATAAAGGAACTGATAGTAAATGAATATTACGCTAACAAACGGGATAAGAAGTATCAAGACACTCGGCAAAAATTCCAATACTTGCACGAAAAACTATCACACATCAAGCGATTGGTTGCGGACTATGATGCCCAGCACCAGGATCAGGATGTTTCTGATGAATTCGGGAGTGCTTTCATTCGGAACAAAGCAACGTGAACGATTGTTAAATAGCCTTCTCTGTAATACTTATCGTCCGAAGCCTTCCACATGTCTGTAGTAATTTGGTTAAGAGGCGGGTGTTATGTTATCTACTGTCGTCTATTGTACTTTCACGGGATTCCAATCCAATGACTCCTGTCATTTGTCGGTTGTGCTGCTGAGGGTGGAATGGCTGTGTATTAGTGTATTATATTAGCCAAATGAATGCAGTTCTACATATTTTAACGAGCAGCGAGGTAATTGAGTGGTATTGGTATGTAATCAAGTTGCTAATTCAAATCATAAATATGTTACAGCAAAACAATCGTTGTGTCCCAATCGTTAAGCATTTAAAAATAGGTAGGAAAAGTAAGGTTTTTAGCTCGAGTCATAGTTTTAATTATAACAGTAAATTAGGAGAAAATCTGCAAGACATATCAAAGAGACTGTGCACATTTTTCTTTATATCCTGGATCTGTTCAAATTATTCTTTCATCTCAATCATCTATTAATTTTTCGTTGTTAATGTATCGGTGACATAACTGCAGGGTAGTTGATGTCCATCATGTTTTGTCGATTGAAGGCTCCCCAAACTCAATTTTCGATTTGTGTAAATTATGCATAGCAAGGGAGAAAAATCTATTGATATTGAAACTAATTTTGTAAACGGCCTTCTGTGATTATTGATTATAATATAATTTGTGTAATTATTTGTTAAAGCACTGATAAGACTTGGACAATGCATTTGGCAGAGATGTGCAAATTTTTATTAGATAGGAAATCGAAATGCATTTGGTGCAGTACGGCTAGTGGGAGTCAATTTCAGTTACAAAAAAAAACGTGTTTTCATGTAAAATTGCGAGGAAAAAACTTCGTCACTGTACTTATATCTTCTTGTTTTAAATCTCTTTTTAATTAGTCTTTTCCCTGAACCAATTACTTAGTTTGATTAAGTAGTTATATTATATGCCAGCAACCAGCCAAAAAAGTCGACTTGTGAATTTGTTAAAGGCGACTTGATAATTGATTATAAAAATGATATTACAACAATATTGATTGCCATATTTCGGAGATTCAAACAATCTAAGCAAACAAAGGTCTTCGAAGTTACGGTACATGGGAGCGAGATTGGAATAGGAACTGAAGATAATTACGAGAATGCAACTGTTTAAAAACCACAAACGTTTCAGAAACTTTTGTGTTAGCCATGTGGCATTGAAGAGAATTAGTAGATTTAGTTATCCAAAGTCCGCCAATCGCCATTGTTTAAGACTGCCACCGCCGTTATATTCCAAATTCTCGGATGTAGAAGCTCTAAATGCATCTTATTAGAAAATTTATTTACCTGAATGTTAATAAAACTTTAGAGTAGTTCTCGCTGAAATAATTATTGCTCAGTTTTACGTGACAATTTGTTGCAAATTGTCAATTATTCAATTTACCCTCAAATTGAAACATTTTTAAATTACCGAATATGTAATAACCAGTTAGGGGTTTTTGTTAGGAATTAGTTTGTAAACTATTCAAGTGCGTTCTTTTAACTTTTGCGGTATCCTGAAATTTTTACGCTTTCTCTATTAGTTAAAATTTTAATCAACATATTTGTATGTTAATTTTTGGAATCCTTGATTAGGGATGGGTCTTACGTGTTCAAAATTCTCCAAATTTTTTTGCAACTGTTTTTGCATTTGATCTCTTTCAACATTGGATATTCGAGTTTTAAAAAAGTCTCTATTTTTCTTACGTAACGTTATTTCTAAGTAATTTTTAATTATTCATTAGACAGCCTCTTCTCTTCAAAGCTCAAGCTACAAAATTTTACGGCGATTTTTAAGCGAGATGTATTTGTTTTCGGATTAATTTCCTCAATACCTGATAGAATTTCATGGTAAACTGAGGGCTTCAGTTGAGTGGTCTTGTCTTCCTCTAATTTTGTTACTGTACACTCACATTCTTCTCTCGAATGCCTTTCCTTAATTTATCGTTGATAGATTACCGCAGACGTTTGAGAAAGGCTAAAATGCAATGCGGTTTATTGTTAGATTGTTCTTTATTGCTTAAATCCGTTTGTTTTCTTGTTAACTTTGTTTGTATGCATAAAATAATTTTTTGCATACTACTCTTGCTCTGTGAACCTTAATATATTTAACTTAACTGCTATCATATTATTATACTACTTGAAATAATAGTAACCCTTTTTGGCTGTTAATTATATATTATATTTGTATGAAAAAAAAGACTGTCCGATTCCCGGAATCGTGCTGCACTGAAAAAAATATAAAAAACTGAAATGCAGGGGTGGGAAAATATTCATTATATTTTAAATTGTTGGCGATTTTGGCATCATCAAACTGTGTTGGGTAAAGTATTTTCTACAATAACCTTAAATGTAGTAACCTAAGTTTAATTTTATTGGCTGGCTATATTGTAGTTTATTTATGAGCTAATAATGTCCATGTGGCGGCGTCTGAAAATAGTGGTGTACTCGGAAAGGCATTTATAACTGGAACATTTTTATGAAAATGCTGGTTTGATGTAGAACTGCAACTATATATAAATAATAATTATAAATACTTAGAATTAGCTAAATAAATAATACACAGCAATTAAAATGTATAATAATAGTACTCGCTCTGTACTTCAGAATAATAAATTAGTTTATCATAAATACATAGAAAGGTGGAAATCTTAGTTTTAGGGAACTGCGGATAAAGTTAATAAAAACTGAGCCCCAGCGTTTAATATTGTTCAAGATAAAAGGTTTCACCACACACCCTCGTAGGGAATGATGAGACTTCAATTGAGAAAGAATCTTCTGTAAGCAGGCTCCCTCCCGCTAGTTGGCCTGTTTAATAGAGAAAACTTCAGACAGTGATATTTGTATTGTTCATTAAAAATACACTCGACTAAAATCGTACCGCACCGTGATAATAATATAGATAGTTTTTGGACCATTAAATATTTGTAATTAATTGTGTGGCAAATTGTCATTGATGATGATATTGACACACAATTATTATAATTTCAATTTACAATGATTATTTATTATTATGTTCACGTACGTAGACAAATATTTTAAAACCTACATATTATACCTAACTGTTACGCATATTGTTTTCCAATTTTATTTAAAACTCTTCTTGGCGCTGTCCTATCTTCAACTATTACCGGGGATTTAATTAATTTATATATAATGTGCCAAACAATTACACAACATGATTGAGATGATGACTATAATAGACTATTTTTTTCCTTACAATATGCTCCTTCTTTATACCTTACCTTACATACGTGTATACTGACTGACTGATATTTTAGTACAGAGAGGGAAAGAGGATTTTTCGTCGACTTCTAGTGCTCCAACTTAACGTAAAATATATTTTCTGCTCTACCATTTTTACCATAAATATGGAGTGGTATTTTTATAACGCTGTTGGTTCAATCAATTCGAAAGGATACATTTTTATACCTTTTCAAATTAAATCCGAAACAATTTTTAGCACGCAATTACAAATCAGGAGAAAATTGTTACAAATTGTCATTAGCCCTGTTTGTTTTTAATATGTGAATCCAATGCATTAACAGTAATTTTTGTTTGTTAAAAACCCATTTTCGTTTCTTTTTTAATCAACCTTACATGTAATGCTGCCCAGAAAGGGAAAATAAACGGCTCCATGCTGAGCACATAGAAATAGGCACTGTAACTTTGTTACAAAAGGAATCTTCCAAATAGGTAGTTCCTATAGCCAAGCCAGTTAGCTTTAGCCGGACCGTTAATAAATTGCCTTTTTAGGAGATGCGATTGCATACTTGACTACTCCAAATAATTCATTATGGCCAGTTTATCCCATACGAAGTTTTGTAGGTAGATAGAAGAAGAAAAAAGACAAAAAATCCTTTGTTGAGTTGTTCATTTGCTAGTGAAATTGTTAGTAATGAAAGCATTTTCTTTTCAATAAAATGCAACTTCTTATATAAACTTAAGCAGGAACAAGAGACTGAAAACTTTCACTTTAAAAAGAAATACGAATATACGTTTAACCAGTTTGTAAAGTGACTTACCCTTGTTTGTCATGAATCCATGAAATGCACTCGTGCAAAACCGTACTGACAGTTAAGTTAACTTACTCTTAATTATAAGCTACACGCTACACAGCAGCAGCCATGAAAAACATAAACCTTTAGTTCGACAAATGACGCGGTACATAATTAATTTTTCGTAGTATTAATGTTTTTAAAAGTGTCACTGTCGCGAAATGAAAAAAAAATATAGGTCTACGTAAAATTGACTTCATTCAATTTTCAAACACACTGCTTGGGGTTCAGTTTTTTTCCAGAAGTAAAAAAGGGTATGTTGAGGAGGAAGACGTTGGAAGGTTGATGATGTACCATTTATACCTCTAGAATTTATAAATATTAGTTCCAGGTTGTGCATAGAAAATACAGAATTTTAGAAATCGTAGAGTATTAGTCAGTCAGATTTTATCGGTGAACATGCCGTGTTTGTGAGCTTGCAGGCTAGTTATGTGTGGTGACAAAAAAAATGCATAAAAAATACATAATATATTCGTATAATATGATATGTATATGTTTAGTTGTGGGCAACTTACAGAATATATATACCTATATGATTATGTAATTGTATAATTTTTAGTAGAATTTAGAATTATGTGTAGTACTCTGTTTGTTACTTATGTAAAACAAGACAAGACACTTGAAGTTAATTATAGTAATCCAATATACTTTACTCCTATCCAGAAAACCAATAAATAAAAAGCCCATAAAAATGTTCAATATAAAAAAAACCGAAAGCCTGCAGCAGTTGTTGGAAGTGGGGAGAAAAATGAAATATAAATAGTGTTGTGAAGTCTTACTTTTGTGCTCTGAAAAAAAATTATAATAAATACATAATATTATATTATATACGTATGTTACGTTATGTAATAGTTCTGAAATGTGCCGTTTCTGAACTTAACACTTATGAAGAAGAAAGATGTAAAACTTCGTAATTTTAATATAATATATATATTCCTAATTAATATCAAACATAAATACTGCTACACTCATGTATTTTTTAAAAACTACATTACAATTACATAAATGATGAAGAGAGGGAAGGATGAAGGAAGGAGAAAAATACTACTTTTATGTAAAACTATTTAAAACACTATATTCCTGGTTGTTTAGAACCGCATACGACTTGTGTAGTTATATAATCGACATATGCGTGTTAAGTAAGGAAAAAGCAAGTTAAAAAAATGAAACAAAAAAAGAAATGCAAGACAATTCTAATGCTATGCAAATATACGTAATAGATACATAAAAACTGAAGTTCGAAAAATAAATGCATACCGCAATGATAAAAATCTAAGTGATTATCTTCGTAAAAATCCATTTATTTCTTCTATCACAAACATTGAACATGTTTTCTGCATAATATGTATAATCTCTTGAGTTAATTCTGCTCATTCATTCACGGCTTATCTCATCTACTCATCTTATCAACGGTTCTCGACGGCCAACGATAAACGAATGGGGCCGAAACGGGTGGGGTCGGGATCCTCCTGGTATGGCCATAGCTAATAAAAATACTTCAATTTGAAATAGTGTAGGTCAGGTCAGAGGATCCCGGTTCCGGTACACATCGTCATCGGCGTTATTGCAAAATATAAAACTAGGGCTTCTTGGCTTACAGTTAGTTAGAAGAGTATTTTAGCTTAACTAGTTAACAATTTATGGAGGACAGGATAATTTACATATAATCATAAAGACAATTTGATAATGACGCGGGGGAGACTACTCGACTCATTCTGAACATATTTAATTCATCTGCATAACTTTAATTAATTAATTAGCCTAGGATTAATTTGAAAACTATGATTAGGATGTTGATCGCTATCAGAGGATCTGCAAACAACAGAAAGAAAAATCACAATTAGTAAATAAAAGTCATTCAGGAGTAGTAAGTACATTTAAGGAGTATAAATTTAATTATAATTACATAATATAACCACCATCTCATCACCAATTACTTACATTTAACGACAGTCCTTATCGATCTTATCAAATGCAAAATCTGGGCCTTCGTCGATGAGACCTGCGACGTCTCACCAAACCCTTCCAGATGATTGTTGGGATTCTTAAGGCCAAATCCGACTGCAATTAAAAAAGCATTATTTAATTTAAATTCTAAAAGCATCATTTATGTAAAAGCACTTAAACCATAATTTACGACAACTTTAATTTAATTATTGCTAGTTTAAAATGCACTTACATTTTGACAGGAACCTCTCCTCATTCAACACGCAGACGGCGTTCAGGCACAAGAGGGTAGCCTCAAATAAGTTCCACAGCGTGATTGCCATTTTAGCTAATTAAACAAAACCGTTAACTAACTGCTCCCCCTCCTTCAGGTCACTTTAATTGTTAATTAGCCGACAGCCGAAGATGATGATTAATTTGAAATTCTTCCGTCTTGACGTGTCCTTCCTCCTTTATCCCCCCTCAATTGAAACTTGACCCTCTCTCTTCTGGACTGGGGTGAGTGATCCAAAACTGTAGAAATTGCTAAACAAGTCAGTTAATTAACTACTTTAGTAATTTTAACTTTTATAATCACTTTCAAATTTCAAGTGTTGATTGTTGATCGTGTCATCTTCTTCTTCAATCTGTTTCATTATGTTTAAAAGCAAGTCATATTTCGCGGGGCCTTCCCTTCACTTGATGATTCCTTTGTCTCTGAAATGGCTCATGTGCATTTGGTCTATCTCAGGAAGGGAAGCGTTCATTTTGCATGACATGAAAAACTTTTTTGGGCTCTGCTTCAATTTCAAGCTTGTTCAATGTTCCTTGGATGTTGGATGGATGGAGTGGGAATGGGAAAGTGGTTTCAGGACTTCAGTCAGGATTTGCATTTTGTTCTAGTCCATCTTATCATTCAGGTCCTTTTGTTCTCATATTTAAATAAGTTGTTTATTTAAATAAATAAATTATTGCTAATTAAATGGGGACTATTTTTATGTGATGTCCCAATTAGCTAAGAATTGGTTGTGGATTATTGGTAACTGATAATCACTATTTTGAATTGACTTTAACTGATGGAACTTCATTGTTAGACTAGACTAGACTCATGAAACATTTCAAGCGGTAAAAAAAACTGAATGAATGGCTCATTCATAACCTAGACTAACGATGTACGGCGTACCCTAAACATAAACACTGCACCCGGTTCCTCTCAACAATGTACCCATGTAATTAGAAATTTAATTAGCATAGTAAAAAATATGATATTTTGTGGGTTCTTCACTGATTACCTCAGCCTATATGTCAGGCAGGGGAGGATTCAGGATTTTTTCAATTTACTTTCAATATCTACCAATGCACCTATACAACTGGGCCAAATTCCCTGGAAAAGGTAAAATGAGAAGACAGCTCAACAATGAAGGTTCCCAGTAACCTCTAATTATGTGTAAGTACTCATTTTCAAGGAACACTGACCCACTCAATCACAATACCAAAAAGAGAGTCGCGTTTCAATTTAATTCAAATAAGCATCATATCGTATCGTATTCGCCTGACCTACTCTACTATAACTTCTGTATACCTATTTACAAAATTATTCTCACAAACAGTCAATCAGACAACAATAATTGTCGAAACTTTTCAGAAGCTTTGACGTGATTTTTTTCTCTCTCTGGAACAGAAACAATGGATATATCCAATATCAGTCCGAAATCTATCATTTTTTATGTAAGGTAAAGTCATCGTTTCCAATTCCAATATTAGGACAGTTTCTGTCGCATTGCACTAGTTAGTCCCTTTGTTAACTATTGTATGTACGTCATAAGTTAAGTACAGGCATTACTAGACATATTAGTAACAAACAAAACAGAGTTGCATTCTTCTCTATATTTACTCCTGTCATTAGCACTGCGATTTTAAGTGCTACATTCTACGAAAAAATAGCTATCTCTACTCCCATTATTAGCGTCACTCTCAAAGCCCCATTTAGACAAGAAGAAATCAAACTGCACTGCATGTTACATATTATGTCATGTCAGACTCTCTGAAGTGAAGTCCTCACTTCCACTTACTTGACGTTACCTTACTGATTGTGATTATTGATTTGCTTTGGGCTTTCCTATGAAAAAAGCCCAAAAAAGCCATAAATATCATATCATCATCACCATCCCCATCAAGCAAAATCATATAGCCATAGGTAAGTTACACTTACATGCTCTCTTGGTAAAACATAGGTAAAGTCTCTACTCTAGTTGATTTTGATTTTGTTGGTTTGGCTTGGGTTTCATCGTTTCATCGATGCATTTCATTCAGTCAGTTGCATTCGTAGTCAATAACTATATTGCAGTATCAACAGCCCTGCACATTCCCCAATTTTACTTGTGTTCTTTCGTGTAAGAAACATGAAGTGCGTGATTGTTCTTTCATCCTCTCTTCATGAATGACTATAACAAAACTAAGAAAACCAAGTCATATATGATCCTCTGAAGAAAAAAAAATATCCCTTCATTTAATATTTAGTAAAGTTGGTTTAGTCATAGCAAGAGGGAAGTAAAACATGTGCTTTGGTTTGCTTGGCCATTAGTCGTAGATTCAGATATAGCTGTACTTACATATGAATGAGCTATGTCTATAACGTCCCAATTGCCCTTTCAGCCTTTTTTTTTATTACAAACTAACTAAACTGCATATACAAACTAGGAGGGATATTATGTATGAATCAAATACAAATTGTGTGATGTGAATGTTTTGATATTAATAATAATGTTTATACTCCACCAACTCGATGTGGATGGTATTACATGAGGATTCGAAGCTCCCCTTTACAATTACACATACTAAAATACAGTTTAGTTGGCTTTGGTCTGGGTTAGTTGGTATGAAATGGTTCAGGCTTTTCCTGACTCGTATTTTTTACTCTTTTTGGTTTGGTACATATACGGTTATAATGGGCACGATCCCCTTTCAGTCTGAAATTGGTCTGGAGAGGGGACGCAAGCTTCTCCCACTATATTATTAGATTTTTTTGGTTGGATTGGATATAATAATTCTCATATGAAAAGACCCTTCCTTCTTTCAGTTCATGAATGGGGAACGACGAGGGTTTGTTTAGTTTGGGAGGAAGACGAAGAAGAATTTTTTTGAGGGTTTGAGACATTAGACATTTCCCTTTGTATAAAATATATACCTAGAGTCGAAGAAGCCGGTATGAGAATGAGAGTGCAAGTGTGAGAGTTGCAGTTGCAGCAGACTCATATAACCTGAAACAAAGTTTATTCTTGAGTTTTGTCAGTACGTCTCCTGTCATGTCATAATAGGTATCTTTATATGGGATGGGATAGTTTCTCCATAATTATATAGAACTCATCGCTTCCCCGTACCCGGTGTAATGTTCGTGTGGAGAAGGGATCCTTTCGGGGTTGCCCTATAACATCCGCCATTCATGTTCACGTTCATATCATCAGACTTAGATAGTTCGAACAAAAATAGAGTAAAGCCGGTACATTGTACTGGGTCTGGGTACATTTTTTGGGGATTTAGTTGGCATTTGGGGATAGACTGCGTAACATGAAATAGGGTGAGTAATATCTCCTCTCATCTTATATGTCATCTCGTGTCGTCTGCTTTTCTTTAAGATTTAACTTCATTCATTCAAATAGCAGATTGAGGGAGAGATTGAGACTCATTGTCAAGTTATGTCATTGTGCGATCGGATTTAATTCATACGAATTTTCCTTTAACTTTAGTTACGTCTGCCATGAGCATCATCATCACCGGATGTAAGTCAAGCAAAAGCATCAACGATCAAACAACAACCTTTGGACCTTTGTTGTCTTTTCTGAGAAATTGTAACTAAATTAGAGAACGGAGAAACTACTGTCGTAAACTGAAAGTGTGACGGCAGCAGACGGATTATATCCTTCACAATTTACAATCAAGTTGTGAGTTTATCGTTATCATCACGATCAGTCGATCAGTATTAGCATCGAACCATATTATTGTTTTTCTTTGAAGAGATGCCGAAAATGTCATTGATTTGATCGTAATCATATCAGGAGCAGGATCAGCATCTTCGGCAATTGAGAAATGATTCGTGTTTTTGTGACATTATTGCATTGGACTTAATTGGTAATTGACTTTCTTACGCAAACATATACAGAGAAATACGTGGGTTTTGTGTAAGTTGAGTTGATTAATACTTTACTTTGTGAAAATTATTGAGAATTGCGACTATTGGGAGTTATGGAAGTGCAAGTGGAAGTACTATCACTGCCAGTGTGTGGGTTAGCATCAAGTCATGTAGTGCCTGCTGCCATACATGATTCCAGAAACAAAGACATTGAGCATACGACAACAATATTTTCAGGAGGAGTGTTTACTTCCAGAATTTTATCAGTTCCATCATCGAAAAGGTAAGAGCCAAGCCATTAATGGAGGAATATTTTTTTGCTGTTGATTGTTGTTGTGTTAGTTTTGATTGATGTATTGTCTGTAATCATTTCCATGAATGGGATAAAAATATGGTCTGCATAAAAAGTCTATCAATACGCTATTTGCCTCCACCTTGTTGTTATATATAAATCACTTAAATCGGCCGTAGACAGTGGAGTCCTGTCAAAATTGCCTTGTACTGGAAATAAAACGGTATCATTTTGGTGGTAACTCTAATTATTACTTGATTGCATTTTTCATTTCTGAAAGGGACAATTTTGCACGGAATGGGAATGGTTATGGTTTGATATCCTTAATGGACTTGATTGTCCATCCCGTATCGGTATTTAGTCGGTATCGTATGCCAGTCGAAATGGAAACAATTCCATGCGGTTACTGAACCTTGAACTGTACTGGAACAGGAGAAGAATTTTTGACAAATTAGGTTTTAATAATGGTTTTAAAGTTAATTTACCATCCGCCTATGCGGTTTAAATGACGTAATTCCATGCATTCCATCGTTAACGTTTCCTCAATTTCAATATGGAGAGCTCTCTTGGGGTGTCTATATGTTTGCGGCAATTTTTGCTGCCGTTTATTTGCTGCTATCCAAAAATTGTAGGAATTAATTTTCATGATTATGATTAATCCGTTTGGTTGCACATTTGAACTTTATATATTGTTATGCTGTGAATTATGGGAGCTTCATTCAAACTGGCTGGAAGTGCTGGAACACAACCACAGACAATCCATTTTTAAATCATATGCCACAATAATTTGAGTGTTTTTCTCTTTGCTGCAAAATTCCCAATTTGGTTAATTTTGTTCAGCTCAATATATGAAAAAACTTGTAAAGGATAATACATAAATTAAATACATTATCATTTAGGAGGTCAAGTAGATTTAAATAAGGGAACAGAATAGTGCTCATGCTGAACATTTAGCAAAAAGTAGCATGCAGGGAAAAAAAGCAGGATGGACAAAAATAAATCGCTGGTAAGTGACGGTAAGCTCCGGTAAAGAGTTCGTTTTATCTATTTTCATTTGCCATATAAATATTCGACTTTATCTAGGTATAGTACCTAGATAAATCGAGACTGGCTATCAAATAAATCTATCTGCAAATTAGATAGCTGTATCCTGGTACATGGTTTACTAAATTGTCTGGAAAAATTCTACAAAGCTTAGCTCACATGTAGGAAATCTAAAGTTAAATATGAAATAGTCTGCAATGCTTTAGCTAGGCCTTAAGGATCAGACCTACACACTTCTTAACTTTGATAGGAAAATGAAATATATAGATAGGCTATTTTTAACTGGCATGGGTAGTGTAATATAGGTAAGTTTGATTTACTCAATGAACAATGAAGCGAGCAACACAAACTTTTCCGCTAACATACATATGCCAAATATCATCTCATCGTTATCAATGAATTAGGAACATTTACGTCAAACTTCCCACATACCTTTTAAAGTTGATATTGAATTGAAACATCAACATTTAAACATTTATAAGGGGAGTGCAATATGAAATACAAAAACTTAAGATACATATTATGAGAAATACAATACTAATCTTTACGAAAAGACGAATGAGGAATTTAGAATGCAAATACTGACTCATGCTGATAATGCTCCATTAGCGATTAATTTATTTCATTGGGCCCACTGCTCCTGTAAGGAACAATCTATAAAACATAACAATACACTATTCTTCGTAAATATAAATATTTTTAGGATTACTAATAGTTTAGTTCTAACACGTCCGTGTTAGAAAAAAGATGTAAATAATTAAGTAAGACAAAACTTTTATTACCTTTTGTCTATAGACTTCATTGAGTTGAGTAACAACATTACAATGCAATTAAATTTTTATGAATTAGGAAGAAGGTGAGGCTTTACATTTACTTGACTTTTTTCAGAGCAGGAAGATAATGGGAACGGATTAATGAATTTGGTAGTTTATCAAAACTTGACCTGGAGCATTAATACCTACACATTTCTAACTTTTAGCAGAACGAACAATGTATTTGACCTTAGTGCTTAATGGGAGTAAAGTGCAGTTTTGTGTGCAACGCTGAATTTTATTTTTTTAAGATGTGGATAGGTACAGGCATGTTCAATGTCATCTATATTTCCCAACTCCCAACCCACTCATCAATCAGTAAAAATTGATGTTTCTGATTGCATTTTTTTCTGCAGTGTAATCATGAAGGCGTTTCCGTAGGTAAAATGGAACTTTGGAGAACCTGCCCAAATTCGGGAGTTCTAACTTATAAGTTGCAATAAAGACATTGCCTATTCAAGTGTGTAATAAAAAATCTTTTTTAACGAGCACCTTCAACATCTCCAACAATCCCAACCATTACTATCCAGAGATATGACGTTAGCTTAAAACTAATCAAGTTGTCTATCTGCATTCCTAGAACACAAAATTACGCATTTTAAATCAGCATTATGTTTTAAATCAGGCTGCATTCAGGGGATTTTACGAAGGATGCCTTCATTCTCTAGAAATGTTTGTTTGAAGAATCTTCCGTACGCATCTCTCGTTCTCTTAAATTTTATAAACATGCGTTTCAAGGCACACACATATCTCATGTCATGAATGACTAATGAATGATTCCAATTTACAATTCAGCAGGTATCAGTGCTACTGATTTAAAATTTAAAATATGAGTTGAATGTTGAATTATAACCCTCTCTTCTGCATATGTATATGCATTTCTTCCAGGAATTATAAGCGGAAGCTAGTACCATTAAAGCAGACATAGGTAAACATGGATTTTAAATAAAAAGTTTTTTTTAAAGACGACTGCTCACATCACATATCACGGTAGTACGGTTGCGTTTTTATTGTGCATGCATGCATACAATCTTAAAGTTTCGACTTTTGAGTCTGGAGCGTAGTCTAGACTTATGTAAGAGTGGGACTGGTTTCCTCTTCCTCTCCCATTCTTTCCTGATTCCTGATACGATCAGTGCAACCCCTGCCCTGAGAGAAGTTAAAAAAAACATTTTTAAGGTGTGTGTAGCATTTGCATTTATTTGTTTCGTTTGAGCTTGTAAGAAAGCTAAAGGCTGGAAACTTTCTGAAGACGTGACGTGACTCTTGCCTTCATTTGCGTTTGCGACGGGACTTGACTCTTGACTTGCATGCATGCACAAGTGCATATTAAGTAATTCATGGGAGTATAATAAAAAGGAAATGAAGCAAGGAAAATTCCCCTTCTGTTCTAAGGTAGCTGTCAAGTATGCACTTTTAGCTATTATGCAATTTACATACTTGGAGGAAGCAAAAGTAGTCGTAGGTGTAAATATGCTTGGTTTGGGGAGTAATTTATCTGGACATATTTCATAGTTTTTTTTTGTGGGGAGAACGCGAAAGGAATTCGCATACCTATTACAACTTGCTACATATTCGTCACTTTTCATATGCATACAAAAATGCACTATTTTACCCGTTTAGCATAGGTAGGTAGTTGCATTTTACTTCTTCTACAAATTCAGTTCATAGCTTAATCTCATAAAATGGACTAAAGGTGAAAGAGTGCACTATGCACGTCCAGGTTTGCCATTCACTCACGATACTATTAATATGACTCTCTTCTCTTGACGAAAAAAGTAAACCTTATTGCTGTAGTTTTGTGAGTGTATTTTTATCTTATCGTTGACGTTATCACACCAACCCCTTTCGTGACATACACCCGATTAAATTAATGCATAGCAAATACATAATACCTAGCTGAGACAACACCTTTAGCATTTATCGACACCCTTATCTCTGCTTCTATCCATATCCCTTGTTCTTGCACTAATATAAAAATGGACTAGCTGTTAACATAAGTATATCACATATCGATTAGTTAATCGAGGACTGGAGGATAGGCTAGAGCTGGAAATTTCATAAAAAAAAATGAAAGCATTCATCACAAATATTCACATTTCATTTCATGTGCTTCCATGCACTTTCCCACATCCCTCTCCAGTTCTGGTCAGTAGCAGGTCTATTCATATACTAAATATGTTCATTATACTAAAAGTTCAAACATCAAAATACTTATCATTTGGTAAAGGAGGATTAAACTGGTCTTGTTCTAATAATAAAATTTTGTATCAGATTTTGACTACCGTCAGAGAGTTCAGGGGCATGAATGCTGGAGAGGAACGTCATGTCACATCCATGTCATTTGTAATTCCCATCCATTCTCGATTTCATTTAGCAAGACTGATGCTTGTACCTGTCCATTTACATTGTGATTAAGTTAATTTATCTGTCTAGCAAAGGCTATATTTTAACTCAAGTTCATTATCATGGTCAATGATCACTCTCGTAATTAGGAATGAATGAGATGAGACTTCGACTTGTCTTTACTGTCAGCAAAGTTTAGATTTACAACTAAAAAAAACCATCCATCCATCCAGATCCAGCTAATTTGTCAAAAAGCGGAACTTGAATTTGAATGAAATTTAAAAAAAAATGTTTAAATGTTGATTTTGACGATATGATAATAATGATGATGATGACGTCAGTTCATTCAAGCACGTGCGCCCACGTAATTCGAGTTCGGTTCATTCATAGATCGCAATTTGTAATACCGATAATGCGATGCCATCACCGATAATGTATTAAAAGGGGGTATAGCACGTTCTTTTTCCGGTTTAGAGGGTCCATTATCAATTATCATTATCTGATATTTTTGCTAGACGATTTCCTAGATTAATTTGGAATTCGAGACAATTGAAATTGAAAATGGATTGTGACGCAGTTTTGAATTGAATGAAAGTATAAGTATTTATCTGGCTGGTTCTGGTTGTCACTGTCGGCCAGTTTTATCCAGAACCGAAATAATAGTGATCTTAGTTAATTGATTCTACTCAAAGTCAATTCATTCCAGTCCATCCCATTCATAAAAGTAATTGCTATCGTTTAGCAAGTATTGTTAGTAGTGTATAATTTATTCTTATCAACAAATTCTATTAAAATAAGAACCTAGACCAGAAGTACCTGTGCACCTGCACGATGACGAATTGACGATGATGATAATGTGACTAGCTACATAGTTCATAGTTCCATGCGACAACGGAAATTGAACCGGCATTGACGTAATATTCGGTCCCTTCCTTACAAATTTGGCAATTTTTGGTCACTGACATTTTAGTGACAACTTCAAGTGCGTTTATATGCCTTCCGGCATGTGTAGCATGTACTTAACCGGAAATGAATGATTTTTTAATTTGATGATGTTTGAGATTGAGCTCTTGTTTTTAACCATTAAGACTGACCTCATACCTGTAAAGCAGGTTAGTATCCGTTTGGGATTATTGAGGAAACCATCGGTTTTGCTGACGACAAGGCTGTTTGCGAAAAATGTTATTTGTCGATTAATCGGGTTTCTTAGAAGTAAAGCGATATACCAGTTAAAGTAGGAAGTTGTGTAAGTGAGCTTGTTTGGCATCTGTCGGTGAAGTCAAGAGAACAGGTTAAACCTTACCTTACCTTGGCATGTCACGTAATAGCTGGTCGAGTTTATGTTAATCCTGACTCTTGTGCTCGAGAGAACATTTATAGCTTATTGATTCCCATTGATTTTTTCCGGATCGTGATCGTGGGTGCGCGTATGAACAATAAATGTTCCAATGTATGAGTAATAATAATAAATGTTCATGTTCATAAAAAGATCCGCTCCGACCATCGGGATTTCACGTGCAATTAGGTAACCTTCCAGGTACATTTATTATATCTATGCACCTATCTATTTCTTTACTGTCGACATGATCATAGGCGTTAATATAGCATTTTATACCTATGTTATATGCGGTAACCAGTTCCAATCTTGATTGTATGACTCAAAGAAAATATAAAATGATCCAACTATAACTAGTTATTTATAGAAGAGTTATTTATGTCCAGAGAGATCTTATGCTTCCTCCTTTCGCATTTCCCCCTTTTGATTTACAGGAATGATCTATTAAATTCCCCGTGTAAGTAATTAAATGCATTTTATTAACCCACCTGTGAGCTCGAACTGGGTATATAGGTGACTGACTCGAGCTGACCCACTAACAAACAAGTAGTACTAAAACAAAAACAAAGCATGCCTGGCATCATATTATCAATGAGTTAATTAGCAAATAATTTTCTCACGGGTCTACATAATTCCCCGTGGCTAAGGATGTTGCGGCATATGATATTTGAAATGATATAATCATAGTCATCGATGAGGTTCTGTTATCTTGTCTTTTTGTTTAGTATTGGTAGCCACACGTCATAATTCTATTTATAGTTGCTCGCTGGAACAATCAAATCAGATAGGTCTAGATTATTGTTTAGGTCCAGGCTATTTATATCATATAACTTCCCTGTTGAAGTAGATTAGAAATTAGCACCTTGAGCTAGAGTAAATTCCCACGAAGATCCTATCCAAATCCAATATAGACTATGAGCGAAGTGGGATATTTTTACCTGACAGAATGTGTTGCGTCAGTCCAGGTCTGGATCATTGGATCAGATTTGCGAGATAATATGAATATGACTAATGATAACGTATGTCGGTAGGTAGGTAGTAGGTAGGTTTCTATTAATTTGGGGTTATTCTTCTGTTTTGCGATATGATTAATAAAAAGTGCATTTGTATTGATATGAGCAGGTAGATTAGATTAAAAAAATTATTAACTTGACTCAAGGTTTAGTCTAGTTTTTTTTTATTCATGAATCATGACTTTTCTAAACTATAGTTTCGGGTAGTTTTACAATTTGCAAAATAAATGGTAATATTTTTATATATAGTACTTTAATGACAAAGGTAACAGGCCAGTTAAACTGAGATTAAATTAGCCAAATCTGATTGTGAGAAGTCATCACCTTGAAATTGACTTGTTCTTCGTCTCGAACTCACCGTCTGAACTTGTTTATTATTTTTATTTAGCAAGGTAGTTAGGTTAATTTGTTCCCAGTTTAATTAACTATGCATTATCATTATCACTCACAATCAGATTGCGTCGATTGTCTGCAATGTGCAGACAATGACGAAATTTTTGTGAGAACTTTGTGTCAAGTTGCCCCATGAGCATCACTAAACCACTAACTGCGTTCTGCCTGTATCAATCAGAGCGTCATTCCATCTAGATCTGCAGTTCCGTGATCTAACATACAAAAAATTCCTCTCAATCAACCTTTCTTTGTCTACAAACAAACAAAAGCGCCCTGAATCTTTCATATCGAGATTTTGCATACATCCAAATCTAGAGTAATCCAAACTTCAGCAGAGTCCGCTCCGGAGACCTTTCCCATGTTTTAATTTTTTTTTAAGTAATTTAATTTTAATAATTTTAAAAATTTAATAGGATGCTGATAAGGATATGAATGTGATATGATTCACATAAAGTCAAGTAAGTAAGTGGTCAAGTCATATGAAAATATGAAATTACTTAGATAATCTCGCACCTCCTCCCACTCATATAGGGATGGATGGTCATATATTTTTATGCAGATTTATCAACCCGGCATATTCTTATTTCCTTGTTTGCGGAGGCGGTTAGATTTGACCCATTTTAGAGTTCGTAACATAATTTGCATTTAATTGGAAGTAAGTAATGTAAGAGCGATTAAAGGGTCAAGCTCATCATTGTCCAGTTGATTGTCGATGAGATTGGAGGGAAAATATCAGAGCTCAGCTGGTCGACGAGTTAGTTTTTTTTTTTTTAGCAAATTTTAGTTGAACGCATTTTATTTTAGTTTTGGCTTGGGTTAGGTTAGTCGTAAAAAAAATTAATTTCACCTTGAATTGAAGTAATAATTTAATTAAGACTCAAGGTTAAGGTTAAGATTATTGTGCTAATAGCTAATTAATGTGAATCATTTGTTTAATTGCTAATTTAATTTTTACGATTTTGTTTTGTTTATTTACAGGCTTCAATTTCATCATCATCCCGAAACTGCCTTCCTCCGAGCCACCAACTAAAAGACACTAAATGGACTGATTGAAACCCAAGTGCTTTTACATTTAATTCTACCTTCAACCTTCTTCCTAACTGCTTAAGTTAAACTGAGCTTCATCCCCCATTAAAAATGGATCTGGAATCCCTGACCAACCTCCGGGACAAGCGGAACCGCTTCCAAGTGAACCGGGTGGACTCTGTGACCACCGGCCATCACACCCCCACCGGCTCCCCCAGCGGGGGCTCCACCACATCCGGGACCGGGACGATGAACAACGGCGCCACCCTCCTCGCCTACAAGGAATATGTCAACGGAAACGGCTCGATAAGCCCAAGCCCCACAGCTGTGAATGGAGGAGGACCCCGCGGAGATGGTAATTTACAACAATTGAATAATTTGCGACATTCTTCCAATTCACCCTGTGACTCCCTGTTTGTCAACCCCTTGGCCCAACTGTCAATAACTCAATCTGAGGGTGACGCCAAATCGAACCCCGGTCATGTTGGTGGTCACGATCCCGAAGGTCCCGGCGAGGAGACGGGGCTTGTCAATCATGTTGGTGGTGGCGGTGGTGGTTATGATGATGACGATGAAGGCTCTATCTCTGGTTCTGGTGGAGATGATGATGATGGTCAATATGGTCATGTCGATGAGACGGGGCAGAATGGTCAGTTTCTCCACCAGCACATAACGAAGCATTTCAGAGCTCATTCATGTCATATTACAGTGATGATGATGATGGAACTGGGTGCAATGACTCGTTACTTGTGCGACTTATCGATAAGGACGTGTATGACTAATGACGGGTTGTATTTTTTTATTTTGTACATTTTAGGCGGAGAGAAGTTCGGCTACAGTAATGGACATGCCTCCCCCAATGGGAATATTGGGAATAATATTGATGAGCTGTCAAAATCGGAATCTCATAATGCCCACAACAACACCCACACCGTGTCAGGGACGTATGGGAAGAGCTTTCGCCATTTCACCAGGGAGGCCCTTCCCCGCTTGGATAATTACCGGAATATGATGTCCATCCAGGCGGCTTATCGACCCACCCTCGATGAATTGCATAATGTGACGGTTCACAGGAAGGTAGGCGAAATGGATTTTTTTTGTCAAGTTATTTTTCAGTGGAATTGTCATGCGTGCATTTAGGGTTTAGGGACAATGAATGACGCTCGAATTCCATCTAATGCATTATGTGATCGGAGCTTTCAGAAATAATGTTCCCCTTTTAGTATAACAAATAACACGAATTGCAATTTGCATTCTATTCTATTCATTAGGTAAACGAGCAATTCGCAAAAATTATTAGCTTTTAATAATAATATTTACATGAAGTCACATTCCTCCATTCGATTCTGCGTTTTATTTCTGACTATTCCTGCTAATGTCTGGCTTTTTACAGGAATTAGTGTCACTTCTGATGAAAAGTGGGAAGAAGAGTGGTCATGCAATACCGTGATTTCCCATCAATCAGTCAGGGAAACAACTGCAAAATTAGAGACTTTTAGTTTCAATGTCACACATGCAAGATTCGGAAGCTATGAACTTGCAAAAGTAAATTGAGCTGGGTTGGGAGGAAAGGAAGGAAAAATTATTTCCATTTTTGCAGAAAAAAAATCACCAAAAGCATTCCACGACTCATAGTCTGGCTGGGCTGTCATCCCTTTTATATGCAAAAAAAAGTGTTTCCTTTCTGAACTGATTTTAATGGCACGATATGATTTGAAAAAAGGAAGCCCCCTTCCTCACCATAAAATTATCATTCATCAGTCTAGTTAATTTTAATGTAGTTGTTTAAAGTGTAATTCAGGAGGAACAGAAAACGTGTAATGCTATGCATGCAGTTTAGTGATGATAGCGATGGGATGGCGGTGGTAAGAACCGCTATTTCCGTTCTGACTCTCTTTCTCTTCATCTGCATTTGCAATAATCTGCATCTACATTATTCTATTACATAGGTAGAGATGTAGGTACTATGTCACGCGAATAGAACAAACCTTGACTTTTAGGTTTTAGGAAGATAGATTATGATCAAATGAACGAACAAATGATGACGATAATGTTGAATTGCGACTTAGGTAAATGAGGTAATAATTATAAGGTAGCAAAAAAGCTTTTTACTTCAGTTTCGAGACAGTAAATCCCATGTAAATCCATTTTTAATTGAACATAAAAAAACATGAAAATGTTACCCAAACCAATATTTGGAGATGGGGTAATATGCGAACGGTAATAAAATGAACTTGAGAAAGCAACTATCGAAATATCGAAAAATGTAAATAAATATTTTTCCTAACTGTCAACTTGAAGAATATTGTTAGTTCAATGCTGGAAACGAGATTGAATCTCGGTCAAACGCAACTATTTGCAGGAAATTCGCATTCCCGCAGGACAAATCCTAATAAGATTATGTAATAGACTGAATAGATTCCAACTGCAGATTTGAATTAGCAGTCATTATTTCATTAAGTAATGACATTTAATTCAAATGCCTGTAATTAGTAGTTTGTGTGAATTGTATAATTAGTGGCTTGTTTTGTTTCAATGCTCTCTATCACTCATTCAAGCAGTTATGTAGTATTACTTATACGTACAAATTAGATTACATAAGCATGTTGGAGATATTAATTACGTAGATCACTAGATCGTCGAATTCATTGTTAAAACAGTTACTTTTAGTTTATGATAAAGAGGATCCCTAGACTAGTTACAATTTACACTCATCGTCAATATAACAATCATGAGTCATCCTTTAGCTCGTAAAGGAGGAACAACTCCTGCTAATTAGTGGGTCTTTGAAATCCACATTATCCTTCCCTGGCATTTGCAATTCCTTTGGATTAGACTTGAGTTGAATACAATGTCCTTCTGACATAAAAATGTTATAATTTACTATGATATGACTTTTTCTATATTTTTTAGCCCTCAGTCAACGGATCCGGTGGGGACTCTCATGGGACCGGAACTGTGAAGTTTGGTTGGATCAAAGGCGTTTTTGTACGATGTCTCCTGAATATCTGGGGAGTAATGCTCTTTCTCCGCTTGTCCTGGGTTACAGGCCAAGCCGGAATTGGTAAGCTATGATTTTACTTTTACTTGTCGTTAGTGTAGATTGAGTTATGTTCAGAGGAGTTTCCTTACAATCAGCATAATTATGACTCAGCAAGGAATCATGAATCTACCAAGGCAAAATGAGATTTATAGTTACAACTTCAGCATTAAAATGTGTTTCAAGATCATCTTTGTGTCCTATTTAAATAACTTCTTATTACGACAATGGCAGACAGGAGGCAGAGTAGCAACAAGTAGCAAGTCATAAAGATACACAAGCAGTAGGTCAGCAACTATCAATACTTTGTTGTTTTCATTTGTAGATTATATTATAGGAATTTGCATAGGAATGACAAATTGTGAAGCATTCCAAATTCACTGTCACTCGATGAATGAAATATTTAATTTGAAATTCCGTTAATGAATGTATAAGGACACATTGCAGAACAGGGACAGTTCAAGTAAACTAGATTAGATTAGTCCAATGAGACTGGAGCCGAGACAAGGGATTCCTATTTTTAATTTCTGACGACTGTATCAATAGGTTCGCGTATATGACATTGCGGAAAACTACAGACTTGTTGAACTTTGATCTTGTATGTATCTACTTATGTACTTTGTTACTTTTACCACGTTTACTGACAACGCATTTTCAGAGAGAGAATTCGTTGTTATTTGTTGGCTATCGTAATAATAATAATCGTAGTTAGTTAATCGGTAAGAATTTGTTCCAATGCAATAATTGTTGATCTATTTGATGCAAAGTTAAAGGAGACAAAATTTTATGAAATTCAGGTCATACCTGGATTGTAATTTTACTTGCAAGCGCTGTCACACTTGTCACTGGTTTGTCCATGGCTGCTATCTGCACAAATGGTCAGATTAAGGGGGGTAAGAAACTGTCATCAAGATGACATCATCATCAACTTCGTTTTTCTTAAAAAAAAAAAATTCCACAATAGAATTGAAGACGCTTGATTTGCGTAGAGAAAAGTATGTAGTGTCGGTACACACGAAGTAAAGTACGGTAGTTGTCTAAAACGAACTTGCTGCCGCACGCGCACGAATTAGTTTCATTAAATTAGAGAAATTATTTTATTTATATATGGCCCGACAAGGCAAGTAATCACCATCGACGAAGTAAACGTAGATTTTTTGAGAAGCATAGTTAGTAACTATTTTGAAACCTGCTGCTTTAGATGATTCAAGTGCTTGAAGCATGTCGTATTTATAGTCATAGTAGGTAGGATAATATTTAATTTATTTAATACATATTTACATTGCATTAGTGATCATGCGATGCAAATGCAACTGAGGTATGGAATGTGGTTCCACTCTACCGAAATAATCCTGGGAATGCAAAAATCGGCATTTTGGAACCCTTTTTGCAAATGGATATTACCTAACCATAATTTCAATTAGGCATAAGATCATAAGGTCCGGCGAGCGCACTTACGTAATTGAGGCGCAATGATTGGAAATGAGAGGCAAAAATGATTGATTTTAATAATTTACTTATGAGTTGTGACTTAATTTTATGTGTATGTGTTATGATGTTTATGATTGTTAAAATATATCCGTGTCGCGTTGAATTTTTTATAGCTCAATCCCTGCTTATAATATCGTGTACGACCGTAGTAACGTTCATCACATCCCTGTCAATGGCCGCAATAAGTACAAATGGCATTGTCAAAGGAGGTAACATTAGTCCATTATACCATTATAATCCAACCAATATATAAATATGAAATATACAAGATGAGTCGAAAGAAACGCCTCAAAGGGAAATAATTTTGAGCAGTATTGCCAAGGAGACTTCTAATTCCTGCTTAAATAAATTGAGTAGCACATTCAAAAATTATAAAGATGATTAGATAAATTTGACTTGAGGACCCTGTGCACCTACACCGGTGCGGAGTTGACATTTGCTTTAGCTTTTATGCTATTTTATGTCATATTTGCTGACTAGGTTGTGGTGGTGGTGATGGACCCAAATCTTTCTAATTTTTGAATGTGCTACTCAATTTATTTAAGCAGGAATTAGAAGTCTCCTTGGCAATACTGTTCAAAATTATCTCCCTTTGAGGCGTTTCTTTCGACTCATCTTGTATGTAGCACTTTTAGCCAAGTCTCGCGAATTATTTCTATTTCCTGTGTATCGTAATGTAACCTTTTTGTTACACTGCACTACAGTGCACTTCGCTATTTCAATGTTCTAATAATATGCAATTTATGCAATATTTTCACTATTAAGGTCTTTCACTAGCGTTTCTGTCGAATTGTGTATTCTTTCTGGTGTGCCACAACTACATCTGTCCACTATGACGTGAGACTGACAATGTGAATTTATGTTGTCTACTGTCTTATAGCTTCCTATTCATTCTTAAGGAGTTTCCTGTCTAATCTATACTAAAATTACATAATGTTTTCCAGTTTTTATATTTTAACTAATCGTTAATGTTTTATAAAATATGGATACCAACATTAATTATGGATTACAGCTTTTTATACTCGTATATGACTAAATTTTTGGAGGATCATATCATACAATTAAATGTTACAGTAAGATTTATGGTTTCAATCAATTATAGCCAAGCTTTACTTAAAATGACTACTTTCAAGCTATACTTTCCCTCTTCATCTTATCAAAAATTAAGTGGTAGTGGGTAAAATACTGAATTAAGCTAATGTAGTAAGGCCTCTTGAAATTTATAAATTCTGCCTAACAATTGGTGAAGGTCCTATGAAGAATTTTTGCGCTTTGCTACTTGCACTACGTTATGCATGCCATGAGATTTTATATTTAGAATTTAGATGCTTTTTGCTAAAGAATTGCAGCGTTGAGCATGAAATGTCAGCGATCCATAAATGCCAAGAGTGGTCGGTTTAATGGTATTTTATATATGATGACGTTTAAGGTGGAACCTACTACATGATTTCAAGATCACTGGGACCTGAATTCGGAGCTTCCATTGGATTGATCTTTGCGGTTGCCAATGCGGTAGCGGTAGCAATGTACGCTGTAGGATTTGCCGAGTCTCTAGTTGATCTTTTGGACAGTCTTGATACGAAAATAGTTGCGGATCCTACCAACAGCGTGAGAATTGTAGGGACGGTGGCCATTGTTGTGCTGACATGCGTTGTGGTAATTGGAATGGAATGGGAAGCCACGGTAAAGTCTACAAAAATACTTACTAAATATAATATTATATACTAATCGTTAGCTTATGGCTGACTCTCAGACTAATATTGTTATTTTTAAATGCATTCGTACATTTTTAGGCTCAAATAGGTCTGCTATTCATTTTGATAGCTGCCATGATTGATTTTGTCGTTGGGAGCTTTATTGGTCCGTTGAGCGATGAAGAGTATTCTAAAGGCTTTGTTGGATATAACCGTAAGCATAATGCTGACCACTCAACCATTTACAATTTAGGCATAAGAAATATTTGGTGAAAGTTTTAGTAGTTTCTTATCCAGTGTCTATTGTCTGTATCGTACCCACTCTTTGCACTTTTAGAGACAGTGTTCTGGGAAAATTTACATGCGGATTATAGGCCGACAAAAGAAGGCGACCAAAGCTTCTTCTCTGTGTTTTCGATATTTTTCCCAGCTGCAACTGGTATTCTGGCTGGAGCTAACATTTCTGGGGATTTGCAGGTGAATTATATTTTTATTCCATTTTCTTACTTATTCAGCATTTTTTTTTAAACCTAACCATACCTATTTATTTATAATAGGACCCTCAAGCGTCTATTCCAAAGGGAACTCTACTTGCAATTGGGGTAATATATTTTTCATTGAACTTAACAATCATCTCATTAATAAAATTCTTATAAACATTATTACGAGTACATAATAATTACAAGTTACTTTATTTTTTTTTTAGGTTACAACGATTTCGTACTTGGTGTTTGCTGTAATCGCTGGATCTGTAACCGTTCGGGATGCCACAGGGAATTTTA
Source organism: Pseudosinella alba (assembly GCA_034700485.1). Classification (NCBI taxonomy): domain Eukaryota; kingdom Metazoa; phylum Arthropoda; class Collembola; order Entomobryomorpha; family Entomobryidae; genus Pseudosinella; species Pseudosinella alba. The sequence goes on from JAQIXQ010000037.1 coordinate 58,369, forward strand.
CTGTACCGGATTGGGCTGCAAACGACAGCCGTGCGTACATACAATCTACGTTTCGCGATTGTTACGGTTATAGTAATACAACCGAACCCGGGGAAAACATTTGCAAATGGGGACTAATGAACAGTTTCCAAGTAATGGAGTTGGTGTCTGCGTGGGGACCTCTCATCTATGCCGGTTGTTTTGCGGCAACACTCTCTTCGGCCCTTGCTAGTATGGTGTCGGCTCCCAAGGTTTTCCAAGCACTCTGTAACGATAAGCTCTATCCATATTTGGAATTTTTTGGGAAGGGATATGGAAAAAATAATGAGCCCGTTAGAGGATACGCTTTGACCTTTGTGATTGCGCTGGCTTTTGTTCTTATTGGTGAGGATCTCCACATTTTATTTGCATAATTGTAACTTTCCTATAGTCAATCTAATTGTTATGTTTGATATTTGATGTTTGCAGCTGAACTGAATTACATTGCCCCATTGATTTCCAATTTCTTCTTGGCTGCCTACGCATTGGTAAACTTTAGCACGTTTCATGCCTCCTTGGCTAAACCAATTGGTTGGAGACCGACATTCAAGGTACAGCATTAAGTATACAAGTTAAAATCATGAACATTATAATGTCATGTCTCAAGTTGAGCTAATTATATGTAATCAAAATTTGCAGTATTACAACATGTGGCTTAGCCTTGTCGGATGCATCCTTTGTGTTGGCGTGATGTTTTTGATAAGTTGGATAACTGCGTTATTGACATTTGCAGCTGTCATGTTTTTATATTTGCTAGTAATCTACCGAAAACCGGGTTAGTTCATTTCAGATAAAAATAATATGGTTATTTTTCTTGGAAATATGGTTGTTATTCAAACATATTAATGACGCTTTTATAGAGGTCAATTGGGGGTCATCCACTCAAGCTCAGAGATACAAGGATGCATTAGTCGCTGTCCAGCAATTAAACAATATTGATGACCACGTGAAGAATTATAGACCTCAGATTTTAGTGCTAAGTGGACTTCCCTGTACGCGACCATCTCTTGTAGACTTCGCTCACTTGATAACGAAAAATTTGTCGTTACTAGTAAGCGGGCATATAGTTAAAGTAAGTGGGTCGTATGTATGATTTTTACTACTTAAATTGGATGTCAATATTGACTCTTGATATGGGAACATTGTGACCAAACGACATGGTTGGGATATGTTGCAGGGTAATATCAACAACCGTCAACGGACAGCTTTAGTTCACGTTGCTCAAAGTTGGCTCCGCTGTAACAAGGTGAAAGGATTCTTCTGCGCTGTTGACGAAATGAACTTTGAAGAAGGGGCAAAGGCACTGCTGCAGTCGTATGGAGTGGGAAAACTTTCTCCAAATATTTTATTAATGGGGTACAAGCACAATTGGCAGTCCAGCAATCGGGAAGAATTACTCCAATACTTTAATACTATCCAGTAAGTTTGTTGTTTACAAATCCGGTCTTTTCCCAAAATAGTGGAGACCCATCCATATTGATGAGACGATGACGTAGGATGGTGGTTGTTGACCCTTCTCTTACATTTGTCCCTTTTATAGCAAATCTTTAGATCTTCATATTTCCGTCACCGTTCTTCGGGTTGATGAAGGCCTTGACTTCAGCAAGAAAATTACCTTTGATAATGAGGATGAGGACAAGGATACCTGGAATTTAATTGCGGAAGCTACCAAAAGTAAATGCTCTTCCGATGAATCTCTACCCCGGAATCATTCACTTTCACAAATGTCACAAGGTATAATAATGTTTTCCCATTTTTACAAGCTTTCTTACGTCGCCCTCAAGTTTATACTTACGAAATATGAATGCGAAAAGTTTAATGTGTTCGGTGTATGAAATTATATCATAAGTAATTTAATAATATTGACACCTACTATAATACGTAACCTACGTCATTTCTAATCATTAATGGCTGCCTCCCACGGACTTCAGAACTCGGACGATATCTTAGTGTAGGAGTATCGAATGTCCGTGGTGAGTACATGACTTAATTGAGAGTCCCATTCTAAAACAAAGAAAATGTAGTTGCAAGTTGTACATAGATGCATGCAACTAAATATTTTTTGCCATTACATTTCTTATTGATTTAATATCTGTCAAATTTTATTTTCCCCTTTTATTTTAGTTTTCGTTATTATTTTAACTTATTGAGTTGCATTACTAGACGAGTAACTGCATGAATGTATTATTTATTTATGTATAAATCTTCTTTCACATACTTCGGGCATAATGATGAAATAATATTTTTTGCCTCTTTGATTGAAATAAACTTTCAGCAAGTAGCGGAGACATTCCAGCGTCCGGGGATTCAAAGAGCACTAGCACGATCAGAAATTGGGACCGTAAGGAAAAGAAATCTGCCCCGAAAAAGGATCCGTCCGTTCTATATAAGTAAGACATTACAATTACGTAATTATAGTACTACGGAGCCGTTATCCATGCCGAACCAGAATATTTTTTTCTTAATACTAAATCTTTTGCTGTCTAGGAGCATCGAGGGTACACCAGTCTCCAAGGACGTAATGGATCGACTTACACTTTTCCAAAAGAAATTCAAACACGGCACAATCGATGTCTGGTGGCTTTATGATGACGGAGGATTAACTTTGCTTTTGCCTTACATTATAAATACACGGGCTAATTGGGCCTCGTGCAAGTTACGGGTATTTGCGCTGGCTAATCGTAAAGATGAATTGGATGACGAGCAAAGAAGGTATAATATTTTGCTAACCAAACATTTTTATAGTTCCAAAATAAGAACTGTTTTTGACTTTGAACATTATGATTATTATATTATGATGATATCACTAGGATGGCAGAGTTGTTGGCCAAGTTCAGAATAGATTACTCGGATCTGATAATGATCCCTGACTACAGTACCAAGCCACAAGAAAGCACGGTGGCATACTTTGAAAGCATGATTGCTCCATTTAAGGGCGAAGGCAAAGGGATGACACGTAAGTTGACATATTGATACTATTACAATTTTTTATATATAAATCAAACAAAATTTGCAAAATCTGATTTGGTTTTTTAACCCCTGTAGCTGGTACATACATTACCGATACTGAACTTCTGACATTGAAGGACAAGTGCAACCGTCACCTTCGTCTCCGTGAATTGCTTCTCGAAAATTCACGTAATTCGGATTTGGTAGTTATGTAAGTTATCTATTCTCAGAACAAATATCATCATCGTTCATACATAATCCGTAGTGTGTTCTGGTGCTATTTAATATTTAAAATGCATATGATATTTGAAATCTGTAGGACTCTACCAATGCCGAAAAAAGGTATCGTATCCGCCCCATTGTACATGGCCTGGTTGGAGTTGTTAACATTTGACATGCCCCCGTTCCTCCTTGTTCGTGGAAACCAACAGTCCGTTTTGACCTTTTACTCGTAGCAGTTTTTAAGGATTACTCTGGTAAATATGAAATTATTAGTTCCTATTTGATCTGGATCTGGGTTTCATCAGTATTCCATTACGTAAAGAATCTCTTCACTCTGCTTTAACATAATGTAACTCAACTTCCTATACAAAATCCAAAGTTGTACACGAATCCCGCCAGTTGAAGCATAGTAAAATATGCATTGCCTATACACATACCACCCAAAGTTTAACTTTTCCACATTGTTACTTAGTTTTGTTAGCAATTTAATACATATTGTTATACCTAATTATAATTATTAGTAGATTTAGCCATTTAGTTGAACTCGAAGTAATGAATGCCTATTGAAAATAACTACAGAAATATTCAAGTACTCGGACTTACATATATGTATTTAATTTGCTTAATTAGCTTAAGATTAATTAATTAACTGATCGTTTAACTTACATACGGTATTATATATAATTTCAGTATTTAACTAAAGTATTCCTGTTTATAAATACGTTTTACTGCAAAATGGAATTGATAATAATAATAATAATAAGCAACGAATAGTTATTGTACATGTTGCTGGATTACAGGTATAAGTATGTATGTACTTAAGTTTAAAAAATTCGGTACTTAATTTAATTCAAGAAACTAAGAAAGTGTTTTTAAAAGCGCTTTAGTACTTTCCTCCTCGAAATTAAAAATCTAGAAAATTGACGAAACCAATATCGTCTGAAGGCGCATGACATGACTTTTGAAGGGTACGCTGCTTTCACTTACACTTGACCATCGTCGATAAATAACTGAAATGGCCTTCCCTTAGCTGCTTAAAAAAGAAAAAAATACGTACTTAATTAATTTGAGAAAGCTTTTTGAAACATATCCCTCCAACCTATATATGTACTTTACCTAGTTTAGTTTTATATCGCTATCAATATCATTCCCGTTGTTTACATTAAAAGACATCGAATAGGAAATTACATATATTATTATACCTCTTTAAATAATTTATCTAGTGAACTCGATTAATTAATAATTACAACAGTTATCTTTAATTTTAGAAAATATGCGGAAGAAGCTGTTCTTATGTTTGCCGGTTATTTACTTGCCATAGATGTGTTACTGTTTGCATTACTATTATTATTACATACTTTATATTGGGTTAATATTGTTCGAAATAGCTTTACATACAAAATCCAGCAAGATTTTGCCTTGCCAGAAATTCTTTCAACTGAGATTGACCAATAAAATTTCCAATGTGAAAAAATAACATAATTTGTTCTCTCCGTCCTTCTGCGGGTTTTATTCAACTCATCATCTCATTGAAATGTCCACTTGTCAGTCCCAGTATTTGGTGCTTATTTCATCTAAAAAAACAGTGAATTGTGTTGTACTTTGGAAATCAATCATTCAATCTACCTTGATATTGAAGGAAAAACTATGTTCGAACCTGCTGCATCATTCCACTCCAGTTGATCTCTTAGCACCGAGTCAAGGGCTCCAAAAGTGGCCTTCCTTCCGTTGATTTCTTTCCAGGTATCTAACGAGTCTCTGTAAGCTTCCGCCGGTTGAATATCACCTTTAAGTAATTTCTGGGTTGTAGAAAACATTTCCACTGGGTCGATGTCCAGCGCTTCATAGAATGTTTTCCACTTGAGGACATCCGTCTTCAAAACTTTTACGAGGTCATTGAAGTGCCGTCTTTCCACTTTTATGAAATAAAATGTTAATAATATTGCTCCTATAATTATTTTAATTTTGGATGGATTCCATCATTTTATTTGCGCATTCATATAATGGTGTATACATAATTGACTTGAATTGACTAACCTATTTTGTCTGGGTCACCATTTCTGGGAGTCCCATCACTATTAAAAAATGTTTTACTGTTGCCATTTGGTGTGGCCGGTGACCTGGGCGAGGTGGGATTTGATAAGGTCTCAATTTTATAGATTAAGTCCTTGTATAAAGTTCGAAGATTGGGTTGGCCCATGGCATTTACTAATTCTCGTGTTGCCCCAGGCCTGTGAAAGTAATCAAATCATTTTGCCCTTTAATACTCTTATCAAACTCATATAACATATTTTACAAAAATGTTTTAATAGATCCCGATTCCTGATTAGTGATTACTGATTATCCTTACCTGGTACAAATCATGTTCAGCAACTTCACTACCCGGGCCTTCCCAACTAGCTGAAATATTTCAAAATCTTCTTTCTGCGATATCAGCCCCTGCTTCACTAAATAGTCTCCGACATGTCTGTAGTTTAAATCCTCTATTATGTAGGCTCTCAATGTGGCCAATGCGTGATTGTTGTCCATTTTGAAGAGAAACTATCACGTTTCCTCTTTTCGTTCAAATTCACTAATTATGTATTATAATATTCTTTCTCTTTCTTTCGTGTGCGCTAAAGAAAATAACCATCAAGATCAAATACCAAACCAAACAGATATTATGCAATAATGCACTAATGCAGGGAAATGGAATATGGAATAGGTCACCAGTGGTACGTCTTGTGCTCTTTTCGGAAACTTTTATTTAAAAAAAAAATGGGTACAAGTTCGTTTTTTTTGGGTTCCTATATTGGCTCCCGATAATTATGAGTTTTTTTATGAATGAGTAGGAATAGGATCTGAACTCAACTAACTGACGTTTACTGTTCCAATCCAACTTCCAACAACAAGTTGGTCGTCTGAAGATGAAGATATTTCAGGAAATATGGAATAGTACTAACTAACAAGTGTAGTTATTTTATGTTGTTCGGAACATACCTATATGACTATGACAAAAATCTATTTTTGCTTTAAATGTTTTTTTCGAACATGGAATTTGTCTCAAGACGGTTTATAGCTTTAAAAAATATAGACAAGTCAAAACAATGCTGTAAAAAATTTATATATATTCTAGAATAATCTATATTCCATGTCATCCGTATCTTCACGGATGATGGAAAAGCCTAATAAGTTTCAGAGTGAAATAGTCCTCCTTCCCGTTTAACTAAACTAACAGGAGTCGAGTCGGACGGGGAAGTAAATGACTTGACTGCGACGAAGAAAAAAAACTGCTCTACTTATTTTTGGGAAATGCCTTGTGTCGTGGTCTCCTTGTCCTAACTTATGTATTGTTAGTTTTCACTGGACTTGCTTCAGTGCCTTTGCTAATGTTGCAATTCTAATATAGCTTTATAGTAGGGGAAAAAGTTTTACTGTAATAAGTAGAGAAATGTTTCAAACTTCTTCTCAGAAGTTCTTTTGGGTGGGTTGCCAGATTTATGAATTTGTACGAGTACAGATATATGACATACTGACATAATAGATGGTTATATAGAGGTAAAGTCACCCACCAACGCAGAATGGAGAATATTGCCAAAAGTAAATGCAATATAATATTTTTTAATGTTTATTCATATTTCATCCTATCAAAAACATCATGTTACAGATTATCGTATCATTTATGATGACGACCTTCCCCCTTGTTGTAAACATGGTGGGGGGATTACTGTTGCAGTTTATGATTTTATTGTATGAATATTAATCATTCTGTATCATATCATGACGGAATTGCGTTCTTTAAATTCCTTCTACGCTTCCACACGTATCAAATCATTAATAAAAATTTGTATTACGCAAATATAAGTAATATATAGTCTGGTTGGTATTTTTAACTTTTTAACTTTTATTTCGATTTTCGATTACAGGAGCCGTCTGCTTTTTTTTGGCAAATTAGAAAACATGGACATGGATTATTGAATATAATTATATCAGGATGAGAGATATGGAAATATTGAGTAATTACAATGTGTGTAAAGTTGTAATTGTAGTAAATATGCAGATGCCCCAAATGCTGAAAGTTGAACTTGTGATTCGATCGTATGTAAGTCTTCTTGTGGCAAACATGAGGTTAGACTATACTATGATTGTGGTCGTGGCTGGTGGCGATGATAATATGATATCCTTGCGTTATCTCCTGTAAATTGACACCCTCAGTGTCAGTCAACACACGTCAGAAATGGTTGGAATTTGTAATGTGGACCATAATCATAAAAATGCTGAGCCATTTGACCCTTGCCCTCTTGATTCTTGATGGAATGCATCTTTTATCCTTATTGCTTTCACAGTAACAATTTTTGCAAGTTTAGTTGGAGCCTGAGCCTGGTGGTGGGTGTTCCTAGAATTATGGGATAGATGCTCTTTTGTCATCAATAGGCATCGATTTGATGGTTGTGCAATGATGATCATGGCATGGCATATGGCATGATCATCATATGATATTGCCGAAACTGATGATATTGAATACTTTTGAAAAATAGCACATGTATTATTTACTCGTGGGTCTTGCTTGCATTAGTTCATATCAGTGAAGGGAAGAGCTGACAAATTTTCTGAAGTTTTTTGCCTGGACCGGATATGTACAGCTTTAATGTATTTGAAATTTTAATTTTAGAGCAAGAAAAACATAAATTAGCAGATCCAAATTTGAGAATGGTTGCATAAATTAAGTTTAAAAATTGAGATATCAAATTCATAAGCAAGCCTCTTGGTCCGAGGAAATAGTTGAAATGAGAAAACGTATAAAAATAAATCAACTACATATCCTGATCCTAAATACTGAATACGATTAGGCATTATATTCCCAACTGATGTTAAAAATGAAATGAGCTTGGCCAGCCTTTATCTTTTTTGTCAATTTGAAAAGTTTGCTTTGGCACTCGTCATTTCATTTCAAAACCCTCCTCATATTTTAGACATGGGATCACCGGAGTGGAAGGAATGAATCTGTATGATGTAAGGATGTAAATCTCATAATTGGCAAACCTTGTTTTTTGGAACGTAGTGCATGCAAACCAAGAAAAAATATTTCAACGGAAATTATCAGTGTATCTAGCGAAACGTCGATAATGACGGAATGACGAAGAAGATAAATTTTTTTTCTGTCTAAGCAATACGAATATGCAGTCTTCTATCCTATCCCAGAGGGAAAAATGTTTGCTGACAAGCTTGTCATCATTTATACTTTGTCTTTCTAATTCCATTCCCAATGATGAGTAATTGTCATGCTTTTGTATTCCGCTTCGGTTCGTTTATGTTTCCTAATAGTGCAGTGGGGGTTTATGATGGATACTTTTTCTCATTATCAGTTCCAAGTATAATTACTATTACTATGTATGTTACATGCTAATGCGAAAGTATATGCTATATACAGGAAATACTTTTGGCAGATTATGCCATTTTTGTGGTAAAAACAACTTAATTTTGTTGAATTGTGCAAGTCACCACCAGCCTTATCGATCTTGATCTCCTGTGGAACCGGAACCTCTTGGTCGTACTGTTATTGACTCCTTTTGTGCGTTTCTGCAATAATAGTCAACAAATAAGTAAAGTGATATTTTTACATATGCTATAAGCTACATATTTATAGAAAATTAAAAACGGTAAGAAGAGTGTTTTGTCTATTAAGTTAAGAGGTAAGTTACCTAAAATACTCCGGTGGGCCAGTACTAGTACTTACATAAGCATTGTTTGTTTGAACACTTTCTTATCTCCGTTCGATGTTTGCACAATGTCAATAGACTAGGGGTAGTTATTGAAGTATGTGAATCAACTGCTTGTACTTTCCCCTTAATGAAGAGTCCTTCATGCCATCGATAAGATGTTTGACGGAGTCTTTCCTGTAAATGAAAATTACATTCTTGAAAACAAATGACCGGAAAAATATTATATCTTTAGTTAACCTTTCATAGTTAATGTGTATATATGCATTTGCATCGTTTAATTGTACCATTGCACTTACCTATCTGAAATTATTTCAATCAGCTTATTAACTCTTGACACCTCATCCGCGAGTGCAAACACTTGACGATGCTCGGGCATGGATATCACTCCTCTTGAAAGTAAATGGGCTGCTACATCTATATAACAAAGTGTCCGGAGAATATCTGCTTTGTTGCTTGCAAGGATCACTTTGTTGTCAATTCTGGAGGCTGTCTCTTTATTCATCTTGACAGAAGAAAAAAAGCTTTTGAATTCACACTTTTGGTCACACTGTTAATTTCCAATCTTTTAGTTCCGAAATGAATTAATTCTTGAGGAGCTTTTATGCACACTTCACCGAAAACAAAATAAAATACTTCCATGAAAATAATGGGAAAGCTGCTAATGTTGAGAATTACGTGGAAATGGTGTAGCTTCCAGCTCTATAATGCATTACGTTTACGTTCAATTATGTACGTATATAGAATAGTGCAAATGACCACAGTTTCCGCTAACTGATATAATCCAGGATAAAAGTAAATAAATATGATTTTTGCATCAGAATAAATGGGTATATTCCAGCCAGTAAATAGGTTGGCAATAATTCGTGCATATGCAAATATGCATAGCTAGTAAATAAACAGCAAATTCCAGATCAACATCCAGATCCAGAATCCAGACGAATGTTTGCACGCAAGTCAATATAGGACAAACTAGTCTAGTCCACGTGTGTAATATTCCAATAATTTATTTTTATTGGGATTATTATTCTCATCATCGGGTGCTTTATACTCTTGAATCAAGAGTCTTGATGGGTTTCACAAAAAATCATAAATATTTAAAAGTTTAACTAGTTAACATTTCTGTAAGTATATATGAATACCTATGTACAACAACATATATGGCTATATGGCTATAATACTTCACATCTAAATTCATAGACACAGATAATCATATCATAATCATCATCTATTTTACTCTACATCTAATTTACTACATCTACATTGGATAATACCTACTAACTTATATAACATTTTTTTGCTAAATAATCAGTAGTACAGATTATATTTTATGATTATGATTATGCTTGTTATCACGTTCAGTTATTCTTTCCTTCTGGGGCTGACTGGCATTATAATAATAAATCCGTGGATTAAAGACTTTCACTAAAGCCCTGCCTTAATCTCTTTCACCGGCATGTTATATTATGTACAGTTTGCTTTTCGTTTCAATTTGCTACTTACGACAATTAAAGGTGGTACAATATTTTTTTATAAGTTTATCAATTTTTTCCATTAGCATTTTATCAACCACTACCGCATGGACGTCATCATTACCATAAAAATTAAAATAAAACTCTGAATATGTTTTGTGGATTACATTTCATTTCGTTTAGCTATATTAGGTTAAGTATAGTTGATTATTTGATTAAAACCGGAGGCACTTGTTGAAGACGAGAAGCAGATAACATTTTTGATTCCCAAAGAAGGGTTGACGGATTTTTACTGGACCATTCTGTAAAAGAGCTCGTGATGCTTGAATTGATTACAGATTTAATTTCACTTTACATTTCATAATCGGACCTATTTTTTTCGCTACAATTTTTTTATATCCCGAACCAGTATTGTAAATTAAGCTTAATTACATATTTACTACCTCTATTTACTTTTCCGTTTATGTTAAAAGAACACATTGTATTGAAGAACTGTGATTAAAATTAATTTCGTTTTTTTGATTTGATGATAATGCTAAATTGATGATGACAAACAGTTATAGAATACATTTTGTTTGCTTTGCAGGGAGATCAATTTCCAGCTGCATTAATTTGTACATGAATTACAAATACAATTAAGCAAAAAAACCACCTTGATTAAAAAAGTTGTTATTATAAATTGCATTGATCATTGCATACGCAGCACTTTCGTCAATGTGTTAAATAGGTCGATAGTTAATATTACACGAAACTTGGGACTAACTATGTATTTATTTTATTTTTGGGGGAACATGATTAAAAAAGATAAATCTACATATTACTATGATGAACAGTTAAATTATTACCGGGTTAATTAACGAGGATCGGATGGAATGTTGCTTATATTTTAATAGTTTTGTTGTAATATGTTTGTTTGGTTTCCCTCACTGGGGCAATGTGTTACAGATTAGTAGTTAGATAGAATCTTTTAGTTTAGAGATGGCATAATGATAACCTAAAAATATTACAAAGTTGCCTAATATACTAACTACCTTCTCCCCCACATAAATTACTTAAGAGTAGAATGTTAAAACTGATGTCTGGTTTCCTCGGATGATCAAGAAGGGCGGCATGCCCTTTGTCATCATTTCCAACCAAGCCATGTACAATGGGGCGGACACCGTTCCTTTGCGTGGCATGGGCAACGTCCTGTGAGGGGAAAAAGAAAGCATATAGGTACTTGGTATATGAATGAAGTCTCGGTGTACGGGCAAATCACGACTCAGACTTGATCTAAATTCTCACAGAATAAACTTCAAACAAACTTACATAACGACGAATGTTGAATCCTTGGAATGTCTGGAGAGCTCTTCCCTTAGCCTCAAATGCCTGTTAGTTTTCTCCTTGAGAGCCATCAGCTCCGCGTCCGTGATGCTGGTCCCATCATTGGAGTCTTCAGATTTAAGGGGGGCTATCAGCGCATCAAACTCCTTCTTCGTGCTCTCCATCGCCTTCTTCTGAATGTCATGAATTACAATCACATCGGAGTAGTCAATCCGGAACTTGGAGAGGAGGGCGGCCATGCTGTAAAGAAAGTTTTCAAAGTACATACATTAAATATCCCACCCATATCCAACTTCTATTTGGAAAGAAACTATAAATCCGTTCCCAAAAGCGTGGGGAGAAGATGAAAGGAAAAAAATATGAAGCATCTAAGGAAGGGGTTTAACTTCTTGACATCTCTCTCTTACTTTCTTTGCTCCCGTCCCAGCTCATCCTTCCGACTGGCAAGGGAGAATATTCTTAAGGTACAGCCTGAGAACTGGGATCTAGTCGTTAGGATGTAGGGAAGGAGCAAGGTGAGACCGCCGTCATCATAGAGCCACCAGACATCAACAGTTCCCTTCTTCTGCTTCCTCTGGAACTGAGTCACATTGGCAAGGATGTCCCTGGGCAGGGCTGCACCACCCGGACCCGTGTAGGCTGCACTGGCAGACTGCTTGCGTTGCCGTTTCTTGTGCCCCACGGCGGTGTTTCCGGTGGGTCCCGCTGGGTTGGAACGCTCAATTTTTGGGGAGGAGGGAGGGCTGCTGGCTTCACTACTTGTTCCATCTAAAGAAAACGAAAGATTTTTTAAATTTTGAAGAATACTCTTGGCTTATGTAAAAGTGCTTATAAGTGTGCCAAAACTCAAACGATAAATTAGGTTAATTTTATATAGCCCAAAACTATCTGCTTTCTTTTCATGCAATTATGCTCACTTACTAAAGCCATCTTCTGTAAGCTATTTTACATACATCATTATTACCTAATTTTCAATTTAGTTAAATTCATATCGTTTTAAAAAAGGTTAGAACATGAAAACGTGACAAAAGCCATGCAAACTTATTCTCTCCAAATCAAATAAAAAACAAACTGTGTGCTGAAAACCTCATTCATAACTAACGACCCAACAAACCAACTCACCCATCAGCACCGTATAATTCGAAATGAAAAGAAATGCAGATTTTAAGCTTCTCGAGTCTGCAATCAGTAATAAATATGAAGGATTATATATAGCATCAAGAACAAGAACCAATTTTTAGCGTAGTTTTTTGGGTGGATGAGGGTGAGACACGTAGTAGATCATGTCAGAGTCAGGTCCAGCCACCATGTTATTTGTATGTTGTTGAGTGTGTCACAGCCATAAACTTACATAAATATCAGCAAACATTTTAACAATAAAATATTACGCTGGCTGAATCATAAAGCTACATAAATATGAATGCTGTAACGGTACATTTCAACTTTCATATTGTCCGGAACCCATTTTAATATTGTAAGAGTCAGCAATTTAGTTGCATGATCATTTTTTACTTATTTTATTTCACTGTTCCATAATAAAGCAGTTAGGAGAAAACGATCTTTCTTGTTGTTCATCCTATTTATGACAACAACAAGAAAGCATAATGCCATTATTAAGCTCTTTTGTTTCACTAAATTTTGCTGAAACAACGTCCGATTTGAATTACGTCATACGTTAAAAGCGGTAAATGTACTGGTTTTTTGAATTTTGGATTACATTGCATATTTTTTATCCTTGCAAAAATTAAGCAAAATTGACTAAAAAAGTTATCAAAATTTATTTATATTTTTACCATGGGACAACTGGCTCTCCGACTGGTTCCTCACGATCCCCTTCTCCTTGTCCTTCTTCAAGTCGGCCAAAAGTTGCTGAGGAGTGACTTGGTCCTCTTCCTCAATCACTCCGGTATAATCCAATCCCTCTTGAACTCGGAGGATGCCCACGGCTAAGTACATGTCTAGAGCCTCGCTGTTTAGGGGGAAATTAAATATGACATGTTTAAGAGGGATACTTTTCCTTTGAGATTTTCAATTTGCATAAGTGCATGCCCTACTTACTTAGTTCGTTTTTCTCAAAACTAACTTAGGTAAGCATTTATATTTATATATGATAATAATTAAGGATTTACTGGATCACGTTGAAGTATTCCACCAGGTCTTGTCTGTTCCCCTTCTGCCAGTCTCCCTTATAGCCCATGAGGACCATATTGGGTCGGAGCTTGCCAAGTCCAACGATTTGCATAATGGATCTACATCCCCGCTCATAACTCTCATCTTCAATCAGGGTATAAAAGCCTTTCTTCTTGTGTTTGGCCAGCCAGATATTGGCCTGGCGTGTGAGGGCATTCCGAACCTTCTGGTTGTAGGAGCCCTAAAAGGAAGTAGAAGAGAAAAATAAAATTATTTTAAACATTCCATCTCGCATCGGTAACTCCTTCTTAAGGGAACTGATAATGACAATTAATTAACATTCCAATCCAGCCCACTAAAAAGTGAAGTCTCATCGTAATAATCAAATAATATTGACAACAATTTAGCAACATCGGTAATCATATTTGAAGGACTAAGGGTTGGGTAGGTAAATTGCTTGTGCAATATTAAATAATTTATTCCTTATGACTTCCCTTCACTAAAGTTGATCATAGGCAGCAGTTTGTCAGAAAAGATAAGCATTATTTTAGTTTTTTACTTAGGACTTGGAACGAAAATTGCTTGGATGGCATCTTTTTCCTTGTCCAATATATTAACTTCTTCTGAGTCTGATTCTAAAAGTTTGTCCCCGTTTTTATTTCTCTAACATAAAAAAAACTACCTGTACCTGACAGAGAGTGTTTTGCACTAGAGTTTTCTTTACTGTTTCACTTATAGTTCATATATAAAGTCATAAACTTCAAGATGAAAAGAATACCGCAGTGGTAGCAATATTTTAATATGTACTGGGTTGGCTCTTGAGCTGAGATTATTTCTTTTCCTTGTGTCGTATATCATAAGTATACTCACATAGAAGGGTTATTTTTATGATTTCTTTGTATGGAGTAGAGAAGTTTTATTTTCCGGTAATTAATTTTGATATGAGGCTCCTTCTACGAGTCTCCGACTCTTCCTCAACCACAGAAGAAGAAAGAGTTCCCTAAAAAAATAGGAACTGTAGAGTGGAGCCTTGGGATGTGTGCCTATGCATACATGACTTAATTACCCGGAGCAAAGGAATGAGATGGTGTTGGTGGTGAAGTGGAATTTATGGAGGGATAAAAAATTCTGCTGAATTTGTGAAACATTCCGTTTGTACTTATAAGGAAGTTAAAGGTGAGATTTTTTACAGTACGTCCATAGTAAAATCTCTCGTTTAAGGGTTCACTGAACACCAACAAATAAACATGATTTATAATGCAACCTCAGCAATTAAAATTTGTGTAAGATGACATGATTGCGAAATAGAAAAATAAGTTAATTATCCTACTCATTATTATCGTCATTGGGTTGGACTTGGAGTAAGCTTATTTACTCTTCCATGAAATTAGAGAGAAGAGGAGCGAAATATATTTTTTTAATATTTTTTTTATGTATTTTTAATTCTTACCTTTACAACTTGAGCGCACACCATCAATGACAAGTTTTTGACTATCAGGTTTGCAAAGTCAATGAGGGGTGGCCGAGCACTCGGCATCCCACTCAGGACAAGGATCTGGGGCCTGTAATTCTTCACGTGCTCCTCCACAACGTTAAGATCCTGAACGGATTTCAGAGCCGAGTTGTAGGACTGGGCTTGGGTGGAGGAACCCCAGTTCACGTCAGGCTTCCTATATGCCACATACAGATAGAGGAAGACGACACAGGCCAGGGTGACAAAGGCTATCACCCAAGACAGGAGGAACATTACGACCACGCATAGGATGCAACCGATGAGACTGACCCATGCATTATAGTATTTGAAGGCGGGTCTCCAACCGGGACTCTTGGTGAAGGTAGCGTGGAAGCAGGAGAAGTTAATTAGGCAGTAGGCCATTAAGAAGAAGTTTGATAATAGAGGGGCTATCGCATTGAGGTCGGCTAGTTTTGGTTCAAGTTGACAAGGATCAGGTCGGATGAAATGTCATAATAAAAAAAGGAAATAAAAAATAAACAATAAGACTTTGGCTACAATTTAGAAATTACAATTATGATTAGTTATATCTTGAAGAAATGACTTAAATGCCGACTTAAGGGCATTCAAGTCGGCTGTAAATCAAGGATATGAAATTTATTACATAATATGCATTATTTATTATTATTGGAGAGGCTCCGTAAAAATTCTTAAAGTAAAATAATTTGTCATCAAAGAGAGAGGACATTAAAAATGAAGTCCTTCTCTTGCAATATATGGGCATGAAGGATATATAAAGAGGATTTGATTTATGTATATTTTTCGTAATGTCTTAACCTTACCAATAAGTAACATGCCAAGGGAAACGCAGAATACCAAGAGGTAGCCTCGGACGGGATCGTTATTTGCGCCGTATCCTTTTGCGAAGAAAAAGATCAAGGGATAAAGTTTATCTTTGCAGAGGGCCTGTATTTTTATTTACACAAAGAGGAGGAAGAATAAGAATCGTTTATTTTTCCACTTGAAGAACTTTGAACATAAGTAAACAGGCGAATTTACAATGGGAAATGTTCTTACCTGGAACACTCTTGGAGCCCCGACCAAACTAGCGATGGCAGAGGAGAGCGTGGCTGCAAAACAACCCATGTAAATCAAGGGTCCCCAAGAGGAAAGCAACTCCATGACCTATTAATCGTTTCAGCCATAAAGTTAAAAAATGTATTGTCAGTTGGTTGGTTTGCTTATTAAGAAGCCAACTAAATTAGGAAGGAGTTTTTCTCTCATGTGATGTACATACCTGTGAATTCCATAACAGCCCATACTCACACATTTGTTCAGAACAATCGTCATACCAAGGTTGTTCAGGATTAGCATCCATCCATGTTTGGTTCATATTTAACTCGTACATTGTCACATTTCCGGTAGCTTCTCGAAGGGCACATCCTCCCATCATCACGGCATATATGATGTAGGTGATGTAGGTAATCGTGATGGCAAGGAGGGTACCCTTTGGAATGGCACTAGCTGGATCCTTAAGATCCCCGGAAAGATTGGCCCCAGCCACAATCCCAGTCACGGCTGGAAAGAAGACCCCAAAGACGGTGAAGAAGTCTTGTTCGCTCCCCTCCTTACGATCAATGTTAAGACGGTAATCGGACCAAAAGTTTGTAGCAAATGTTTCCGCTGATGTACAAATGAATAAGTAGAATTAAAAATTATTGCATATTAGCATCATTACACAGCAGTTATTCTCACGGAAGGTTACTTTTCCTTCATTGGCTTCCTGGGAATAACAACACTTACCATTATATTCTATGAAGCCTTTAGCCTTTTCCTCGTTATCAACAGGTCCAATGAAGGTCCCCACGACAAAATCCACTTGGGCTGCGATCAGCACCACGAGCAAAAACATTTGCGTCTATTTGACAAAATTAAAGAGCAGGGGAAAATTTAGAAATTAAATTGCTATCAAATTACGATCATTAAAGCCAAGCCAGGGAGAAATTGTACATATGCTGTAAGTAATTGGCTTGGTATGACTTGGAATAAACTAAAATCCTACCCTTGTAACCCATTCCATTCCCACGAAGGCCAAAATGAGGATGGCAACAAGTACGCCAATCCCCACCACTCGAATGGAGTTGGATCCACCATCTATAATTTGGCCCCAATCATTAGCCTTGAACAAGTCATTCAGAGACTCGCAGAAGCCTACAATGTAGAGGGAAACGGCAATGGAGTTGGCAACGGTGAACATGAGACCAATGGCAGCCCCAAATTCGGGTCCAAGAGATCTTGAAATCATGTAATAAATCCCACCTGGAAATAGAAATTTTACGAGCGTGAGATGGCAATGTTCATATAAGCTAATCATCATCATCCCTCTTTGGAAATGGCATGAGTGCTGATAATTTGCAACTGGAATTGAGGAAACTTTTTTCTAGACAAACCTCCTTGAATCTGCCCATTTGTGCATACAGCCGACATGGAGAAGGCAGTGACGAAGGTGACCAAATTGGCTAGACTGATGACTAAGAATCCTTCCACTGTAATAGAGAGAAAAAAAATATTCATTAACTACAATTAGCATATATTTCTCCGAATTTTCTCCAGGGAAAGTTTTACGTAATTATCCCTTATGAGAAAAAACTTATCAAATTAATAAAGGATTGGAACTCGTAAACTATAATTATAAATTATGATTTCCTCCTCTCGGCGGAACTTTCACTTGACTTGATTTGACTTGACGTGCATATTTTATGCACAGTTTAGTCCATATATGAGCTGAAAGCGTTAATTGGAGAAATGGAAAGTTTTTCACTTACAAACTCCTGCCTGTCCCACACACCATGACAGACGGAGGAAGAGCATCACTCCCCAAATGTTTAGCAGACATCTCATCTACATAGTTGAAAAAAGAAAGGGGGAAAAGAGAAATTACACTTTTTAATATATAACCAACCGCATCATTAACATTTACAATGAAGTGGAAATTTTTTATTAAGAGAAATCGCCAAATTTCCCATTTGGTCCAGGGTAATGTATGGAGAAAAGATAATTAATGTTGGACCACGTTA
The DNA here is from genome assembly GCA_034700485.1 of Pseudosinella alba. Classification (NCBI taxonomy): domain Eukaryota; kingdom Metazoa; phylum Arthropoda; class Collembola; order Entomobryomorpha; family Entomobryidae; genus Pseudosinella; species Pseudosinella alba. Next base: position 76,712 of record JAQIXQ010000037.1, read on the forward strand.
TTAAGAAAGTTTTTTTTTTCATCATCTGAATTTTTAATTACTTACCAGCACTCCTTCCAACCACCCAAACTTTACAACTTTCCCCTTGAGAGCGGGGGCAAGTTCGTCATCATCCCGTTTTGTTGGCTGGAGAGAAAGAAAGAAAGAAAATCCCATAAATAAAAAATTACTGTCATTACCTTCAACTCTTCTCTTTTTCTTTAAAAAATTACAATATCAATTACATCACAACTTCTTTAAAAATTCAGCTCTGCTCTGGGATCTTGGAGCAAATTTGCATCATAAAAGTAGTAAAAAAAATTCTGCCAAAATTCTCTTTACTTGGTAGTAAAGAAAGAGGAAGACAGACACTCATGAGCTTATATGCATTTAGAATTTAGAATATTTGCACAAAGGGGAGCTCATCATCAAAATGAAGTAAAGTAAGTAATGAAAGTTTTGTAAAAGTAGAATTTTCCCAGGTTAATATATTGCTTCCCTCCTCTGTCATTATCACATCCTTTCATTCCCATCCCATTGTTATTCGATGATCATGATGATGATACCGAGTGCCCACGCCAAAAATCTAGGCAAAGACTAATTTCACTCAGGTAAAAACGGATATAATCCTTCTTCCAGCAATCTATTTAGGTAAATTATTGTCCTTTTAATGGTCCTCCCCTGTCTGATCATCATCAAACTATATATATGTTGTAGTGGTAAGAAAAAGAAACAAAAGAAGCCTGCCCACGCAATACTTAAACTTTTCCAACCAAGCCAAACCAAACCACCAAACATGCCGAAAACTACTCCATAACATTTCCCAAAACCGCAGGACATGATTTTAATCCCATTTTTGAAAGGACAGGGAGAAATATAGTTGTGACCTCGTACTTAATTCTATAATTCCTTTCCGTCCAACTCCAACCAAGACCAATGCAATGCTCAGTTCATTTCACTGAAAAGTATGAAAAGCACATTACCTTCCAGCGCGAATTGGACTTAGGACATTACCCTGTAAAATGGGCTTTACTTTTTATTACTCCTGTACATGTACACTATTTCCTTCCCGTTCGTCTCTGTTCTACCTTCTAATTTTTGTAATTTTACACCTTCCCCATCATTAGGGGAAAGATATGTGGGCAATAAAAACTCGAAGTTTTCGGGGAGAAATTGTGACCAGTGAGCACTAATGGTTCTGTTTTTAGTGTTTTTGAGCCGGAAAATTGGTGTCGAGTCGAGAGACGGGGCGAAATCTTGTAGACAGAAATAAGAAGGAGTAAAGAAAGGTAAAAAAAATATAAAAGTAGGATATTATATTACATTTCTTGTCTCCTTCATATCATCATCTTCTTCTAATGGCCTCGTTATAAACGACAATTCTCAAACTGTTGCAAAATTGCAACCCCTCCCCTCCCTGTACCCATGCTATGCTATGCCAAGACATAACAATCAAATTAAATTACTCATGGAAAGTGCAATTGCAATTTGCAATGAATGATAATATGAAAGTTGGAATAATGTAATGAGAAGTTCTTGTCCCGAAATAAATAGGAATTCATACATGGATGGGGATGCGGATGCATGCATATTGCTGAAGAAGCTCATATCTGGTAATCAACCCTGCGATTGCTGTCATATTACGTAACATTAAAAAATATAGTTATGTAAGGTGAATGCTCTTTTTTAGAAAAAAATATCCAGTGTCATTTGGCAACGGAGAGTGAACATTTGTTCAATTTTGGAAGGATATGGATTTGGATGGAGATATTACATGGTCTCAGCATAAAAAAATGATCACTGTGGTTAATGTGATCTAAAAGTACATGGTTTAAATTTATTGTGCTTCCTCGATAAAAAATGTCACGGCTTGTTAAAGAGTTAGATTACCTTATTACATAACACTCCATTTCCAAAATGGGACATTTTAATCTGCAGTATATTGTGCTTCGGCTTTCCATGTAATTTTTCTTTTTGCAAAACAAAGACTCATTAAAACTCATTGGCTGGCTTGGCTTGTTGGCAATCGTTCAATCCAAAACAGCCAATTCAGTATCGCGAGTTAATAGTATCTCTGGATGGAAATTAATAGCGCAGAATGATCGGGCAGCAATGGCCAAGCCAAGCCAAAATAGCAATTATGTTATTGATTTTACAAATGCAAAGGCAAGATAATTCGATCAATCAAAAAATATGTTTTGAGATAATATTTCATATTTTCTTTTCTAAACTAATTAAAGCAAGTACTGGTGCCAAATGAGAATCGATATTGGCGTCTGCAAAACAAACCAAGACAAAATAAGTTTTGGTTTTAGGTACCTACTTATTAGTGAAAACTGGAGCTGTGTATGAAACCGGCAAGTTCGTCTATCTGTCTGTTTGTTCGTATGTGCAACTCCTCCTTCAATTGCTTAAATTTTTGTTCAGTTTTCGTAAATTTTTGCACACGGTCAGTAGTTCTCAGTGGCTAGCACTAAGTTCAATTTCAGGTAACTCGGATGACCCGAAGGGTTCAAAAAGTCAAAACTTGTGATTTGCGCTATCGTAAATGGAAACTTGTAACTGTAAACGTCACAAATGTTTTTGTTTGATATTTCCCGTTGATATTTGTGTATAGATGTTTAGTCACTTCTATAACAATGAATGTAAAGGATTCATTATTGGTTTTTAGCAAAAAAAAGAGAGGTAATTTATTGAATATATACGCGAATATATCGGCAGCTTAACTTATGCTATGATTAGTTAAATTTACATATTACTAAATATTTGTCTAGATCATGTAGTAAGTCTATATGCTATCATGTAGTAAGTCTATATGCTATATTGGTGGATCAAATTTAATCACTTCATGTTTTGAAGATTCCTTCATGTAAATAAAATGAAAAATTACTATCGTAAATATGTAAATATTTTCAATCAAGGATTTGTATACCAAAATATAATTAGCTAGAGAGATAGGTAGCTCGTAAATCAACCAAGATGAACCCTCCTGCTGTGTTCCAGTTTGTTATTTTGTGACTTCCAAACGAAGAGATAAAGTGTTAGCGACTACGTGACGGACACAAGAGTTCACGTAGGTAATTTTAAGTAATTAGGTACTGTGTTGATATCTGTTTTGAATCAATTTGATGGAACAGAAAGAACAATAATAATGAATGGATTGTGGATTTTAAACAGTAGCCAAATTCCTTGACTAAACTGGTTAATACCAATACTTCATGAGAGGTTATAAAACAACTTGATCTATTAATTATGTATCTGCAAAATTAAAAGCTGTTTTCTGGTCTACCTTCTGTCTCATAATAACCATTTGGAATCCGTGGAGTTGTTAGAAAAAATGCGTAGCAAGCAGAGTCGCTGTCGCCAGAACATTTCCAGTTCCAGACTTGGACTTTGCCACCAACATACCTACTTTAACGTTACCAAATTCATGTAATAAGATAATAAAAAATAAGAAAGGCTACTTAGGTCCAAAGATACTGTGCATATCAATAAACGCATATGATTAAAAAGTGATCGGATCACTATCATTAGTCACTGCATTTATCCTCGTACCTTTCCATTGCTTGTTCGTCTTGAGTGCAACTTGATAAGTCGACATCAATTACTTGATTTAAGCTTAAAAGATAATCCCGAGCTCACAACAGTAATTCTGAGAACTATTCATTCAATCTTGTATTTTAATCCCACTGTCATGAGGACTCTGGAACGTGGGGATTGCTCATGAAATAGCTTCAGTCATTCATGACAAAACTGCAGAAAAAAAATCCCACAACTACAAGAATGTAATAATGATTTCCCTTTTCGGATGTAAGGATTAGTCTACATCTACATATGTGGTTTTGTTAAGACTTCGATAAAGCAAAAAAGCACGATTGTAACTCATTAAAATTCCCTTTTGTTCTTATTTGCGTTGGGCGCACTTAGACCTCTGGCCATAGATGAAATCTACTTATGAATTCTAGAGGCAGTACCATAATGAATCATATCATGACGAATGAAATATGTGGCATCCTGTCATCATAATTACATGGAACCACCTCCTTCTCCAATATTAATTTTCTGGAACTGCTGGACAATCGCCCATTCCATCAAAATCGGAAATGATCTCATCTCATCTTCGTTCAAAATTGCAAATTCCTTCAAACTCTTTTCTATTTGCAGCAAATATTTTATTTGCATGCATGTAAAAAAGTGTTTTACAAAATGTAAGAATCATGTCGCTAGTGATGAAAGCAGGCCCAGCAAAGATCTAATGGCGTGTTTAATACCGTGAAAAAACTGATTAGGTAGAAAGAAAGAAAGAACTATGAACTCAACTCAAACAGTCAAAGCAATGACATTTGGAATGTAGACGATGAAGAGTTCACCTTGGTCTTTATCACCCTAACAAAAGCATAAAATGAAAAGATGTAATTCATCCTATATGAGATGGGATGAGATGAGAGAGTAGAGATTGGTTTGGCAGGTGAGGTACTTTCAATTTCAATTCGACATGCAATTTTTTGCCTGATTTTTTTTCTTCCCCTTTAGATTATACTTTCTTCAAGAAGTTGGTCCATGTTATGAGCTACACGTGTAAATTCAGATTCTTGGACCTAGTCAAGTCACTTGCAGTAAAATTCGTTTCACATGAAGAATACTAAACTTTTTGGCTTCCAGTTTTTTTGCCAATGTAAAAGTAATGACACTTTCTCGCTTGACAGAGCAGCAAAGAATTTATAAGACGGGGGGGCATAATGGGGACATTATTTCTGGTTAGGATTGGTCTTCCCATCTCAATGATCTTCATAATAATGATAATAGAGAAGGGGGACGGGGATGATGGACCAAGCCTCCTCAGGATCAGAATGAGAAAATTCATTTTTTTAAATCTGCCTGCTTTACACTCATCTAGCATCATCTAGTATCATTTCCCATCACACTTGATATTAACCCCCTTTAATAATAAAATCCCCAAAGCCTTCCTATACATTTATGTAAGTAAACTGATTTTTAAGACGAAATGTTATATAATATGAATGCGACACGTCATTTTGCAGGACGCGTCATCTGCCATCCTTATTACACCTGCACTGATATGAATGAATTGTATGATTAAGGACAAAGACAAAGAGGTAGCAACTGCCAGGCCAAGCCAAGCCAGGGTTGGCTTATTTGGTTTTTGGTTATTTCATTTTTCTTACATAAAAGATGAGAATGAGATGACATGAAAGTCAACATCAACAACGGTGTTTTAAACCGTCCTTTTATCTACATTATCTTGAAATGAGTTTTCTCCAACTTCATTCATTTTATCAGTTTGTAATTTGACAGAGGCTATGACTTTAAATGACTGGTATCTTGTAATAATGAGAAAGATGAAGATGGCAAGGATGATATGATGATTATGGTAAGTGCTCAAGCAAATATGTATTCTCACTTTTCCTTGTTCACCTGTCGGGCTTCCCCAAAATTCTAACAGGGAAGGAGAGCTTTTGTGCTAATAAAGCAAAAAAACAGGTAACTAGACAGATATTGCTAACAATATTGTTTACTCCCAACTATATGTATAATACGGCGGATGTATAGAATAGGAAAGGAAAGATATTTTGAGGAACTAGAATTTTAAATATTTAAATAAATATTTGACATGGAACGGACATGGCAATATTAAAACAGAAGAGAGGGCTTCCCAGAAATCTGCCCCAGTCTATTTTAAAACTTTAATGTAACATATTTTAAAGGGCAAGTAACGTGTAATGTTAGGTTATTAGCCTCACTCAACCTCTATGTATTTGCAAAAATGAGCATTCAAAATTATAATTAACATCTCCATCTGCCTACTAGGTACATTTTTGTCAATGTGAGTAAGCTAATGTTTATTCCCAAAATTACTCGTATATAAAAACTACAAATATGCCCAATGTGAATTTTGCTGTACGATTTTGTACAGTTACCGTTATCTGATTGATTATTAATTCTTATCTGATTTGACTAACAGAGTAACTGCACATCAATATTGTGAGTACAATGGAGTTTCAAGGCTTTCCACTGATTCTGATTACTCATTCACTGATTCCCCTCATTGTTAATATGCAGATGAGCATATAATGCAAACAGATGCATTGTTGAGGTACAACGATCGCACAATAGCGTATCGACAATTCAAAGGAAACAGTTGAACTTCAGCCCAACATGAAAATTGAAAATTCCTTCCTACCTACCTGCACGCAACTTAATTGACGGTTACACAGGAACATGTAGTAAATGTTATGCCATTCCAGATACTGTGATAATGATGACCGTGATGAGGCCGGAAAAACATCCAAATATGGTCATTGCTGCACACACTAACCTGTTTTTTGATTAAATTGTTATGCTGGTTAGCACTCTCTAATAGCCAGTCAGGTTAAATCCAGATTTCTTGTTCTGGAAACTGGAATTAGGAATTTGTTTACCTTTTTTGAGGTGTTGTGAATGAATTAAGGGTAATAAATGTCACGATAAATAATATATAATTCATTCTGGCGAGATTCGGAGGACAATTATCCATAATAATTGTCTCGATAAGTTAAAGCATTCATTACACAATTAGACCAAAAGGATGTTCACGAAGCTGTAATTCTTTAAGCAAGCTTTGTGGTTGGCAAAATCTTTCCCAATAACATTTACATTCCTTCTTTGCTAAATGAATTAATGAATGAAGGGTTAATGCTACCAAGTACCTTTATCTATTCGCATGAAATGAATCTTATTCTTTAGTTTGACTTGGCTTAAGACTTGTCATCCCGTCTAGACTTTACGTTCGTCATTCCGAGGGATTATTTGATTAACAAATTTAATGCTGAGATGACAGATGACAAATATTACAAGACATTTGACTTTGTTCCGAACTGTGTCTACATTCATGTCCCCATCCGTTTTCTAGGATGGTGGGTGAAATATGATGATTATGAATTAATTATTAGTGTAAACATTGCATCATCATTCTACAGTTATGATGTAATTAGTACTTCCCTCATCATATCATGGTTGGGTACGAAAACTTTGTCTGAAAATGACAAACAACATAATCATATCCAGCTCCAACTTAGAGTTCAGACTGAGACTATTAAAAATTTTCCACTCCAAGCTAGGTACAATGTTTCTGCTCAGGGTTTGAAAAGTTAACGTTTATTCCATTCCAACATTCCAGCGTGGCATATCAGGGAGCTTTACTAATATATTTATAGTATTCTATACTCCCTGGTGGCATATTACGTGTAAAACCACAATTACATTACATAGGATAGGCCTTGGATCATTGAAAATTACATATTATTATGTATACAAGTTCTAAATGATGGGATATTTATAACACAACAAAATTCTTTTGATTCCGTCTTTGGAGTTTGGAGGAGCTCCTGTCGACAAACGAAGACTGGAATAATATCAGAAATAGTGGAATAATTTACTACAGCGGTAGCGGTCGTACGGGGGTGGGAAAATCTGAGGAATTCTTCCACTACTGTTGCCTGAAGTCAAACCAAGTCTCACATGAAAAAAAATTGCAAATTAAAACTTGAATGATAGATATGAGATCAGCATAATATTTATGTTGTAAATTGCTGTGTATATTTATTATTGTTGTTAGCAGAGAAATAGTAAAGTATTCCATTCCAGATTCCAGATTGACATTCAAAGTACGTTAAGTACGAAGATCTGTGCTGGGGCTAGTTAAGATAGCACGAGGCTGGCGCTCATCACAAGCCCAGCCATGCTGGTGTAGGTGAAGAGTTC